>BQNB010112419.1:0-22157 GCA_026074375.1 Tanacetum coccineum
GGAAATGTGTGGTATGCTTTAAGAAGAAAAGAAAACTAGCACCTAGATTTGTTAGACCTTTTGAGATCATTGAGAGGATCGGTCCAATGGCCTATAGGTCAGATTTACGTGAGGAATTGAATGGTGTTCATGACACGTTCCACGTGTCAAACCTTAAGAAGTGTTTGGCTGACCCAACATTACAAGTACCTTTGGATGAGATCTGAATTGATGATAAGTTGAATTTTATGGAAGAGCCTGTGGAAATCTTTGGGAGAGAGTTCACGATGTTTAAGCAGAGTAGAATTTCCATCGTCAAGGTTTGGTGGAATTTGAAACGTAGACCTGAATTCACATGGGAACGTGAGGACCAGATGAAACTTAAGTATCCGCATTTGTTTAGTGCTAGTAGTAGCTGAATTTCGGGGACGAAATTCTTTTAAAGGGGTGGAATGTAACCCTTGCCCTTTTTGTGAGTTTTGAATGTTCTAATTTAGTCTTTTGATTATTTGACTTTTGTCAATTTTGTTAGAACCTGTACCGTATTGACGGTCGTGAATTTATGTGATTGAAGTATTTTGTGTTATATTGTATATAATAATCCCTTTTAGAGGGTATTATTATGTTGATTATGTTCCGGATGGTTTGACTCGTAAATTGTGAGAAATACCAAAAAATGAGTCCCGACATGTCCATTAATGTTCAAATGAGTTTTTGGGAAGTATAACATGGAAATATATCGTGTGAATATTTTAAGTTATTGGAAAAGTATTTTTAAGATGAATAAAAATGCTAAGTAACTTTGGGAAATATTTTACGATCACGGTTTTTGAGATTTAAGTGAACCCGACACGAAAAGAAGGCACCCCGAGCCCCTAGGATTCCTTAGCCGCAGGTTCAAGCCTTGTGGGAGACAAGTAGGCTTCTTTTTAGGAACTATGATCCTTGGTGGGTACAAGGATTGTCTTATATGCATTTGTTTGATACCAAAACACACATAGTGCATTTGTTTTCAAAAATCAAAAACTTCTTTTTCTCTCCTCTCCTTGGCCACGTCTGAAAATAAACACACACATTCAAGTTTTATTTTTGGTTTTTGATCAAGAGCATGGTGATATAGAGTGTTTTCGGGTTAATTCTAGTACATAAGTTAACATTTAAACAACGTTTAGGTTGTTTGGTTCGTGTCGATCTTGTTCAAAAGTGACGATTTTTGTAAGTCATCTTATCTCAAATATTTTTGTGCTTTTGAATACCTTATGATGCATAGAAAATTGAAACTTGAAAACGAAATAAATAAAAAGGGGTGTTTGTTTTGCATCGAACTCAAGAAAAGAGACAAAAGGGATTGTTGGTTTTACGTTGTGGTTATGATGGTTGAAAAACATATGTTGCTAATTAGCTTATTTTGGATAATAGCTTATTTATAAGCACTTTTCGGCTTATTTTGGGCTTATTGTGGTTCGAATGTATTTTTGGTTATTACCCTCATATGTCATATTTTGTGGACTATTCTAAAAGCTTATGGCGATAACCGAATGTATTACGTAGCTTATTAGCTTATTAATAAGGCATTTCGACTTATTTTGGAGCATATGGGCTCACGGCCCAATAAGCCTCAATGTTTGAATTATTTTGTTAGCTATTGATTTGGACTTAGATGTACTAGTGGGCTTTAGTATTGGGCCTAAAATGTATTTTATATACATAAATAGCTTAATTGATCCTTATTGGACCTTAAGGCCCAATAAGCGTTAACTAATCGTTTTATGAGTTTTGACGGACTTTTGGAAAGTGAAATATAATTATGAAATGTTGTTGATAGTCGTTTTGGGAAAAGTGATTTGATAAACGTTGCGAAGTGTGATTTTGAGGTTTTTTTGAAAAATGGTGAAATTGTAAAAAATGGTTGAAAATAAGGTTTTAAGGCCTTGGGAAACGTTGTGTAAATGTACGGGTCATGTCAAAATTTCATAAAAAGACTATACTCAAAAATTTTACTCAAACCTTACTTTTCGATAAAATAATAAAATATTTTTTTATAAGTCGACTAAAAGACGGAAAATATATTTTTCGAAACTTCTCTAAAATGTTTAATGTGGATAAACGTTTCATTTTGTATAAAATAAATGATTAATTTGTAGTAACTAAGTGTACCGAATGGACTTACCGAAGTATATTTATAAGTATCAATTATAAGATTTTCCTTATATTACTTATTTATTTTATTTAAAAAGGCATAAGTATATTATATTGAAGTACGAGTTAGAGTGTGTTATTTTGTGAAGATAAGCCGTCAACCATCACACCGCAAATAACGTTAAGGATAAATGTACAACATGCTTCTGACCTCTATGCATCAAATTGGAAAACTGTTTTGGAAATAAATGTCTAAATGAAACATTAATTGGACTAGGTCGTGTTCGGACGTCGTTGCATTTGCTTGTGTGATATTGAGATTGCGGCTAGACACCTTTGCTTGAGGTGAGTTCTCGTAGCCCCACTTTTTAAATCTTTTCCATTGGGGGAAAATGATACTCAAATGTGTTTTGAACTGTTTTTTTGAACTGTGCGAAACGTGGTTTTGTTTTTGGGACAATTTATGTGCTTATGACTGCTATGTGAATATTATGTGGTTTGATTGTACTTGCATGCATCGAGATGCACGGCAATGTATGTGATTAGCAAGGATTTGCTATGTTTTGTGGTGGTCCTGCCCTAAGTAAATGCTCTAGCTGGTAGGCCCTTAGGTGCGTAAGTGACATTCGGAGTTGCGACTCCAAGAGCATTGGTATATGCTGGTTTGATGACTAGCGGGGATGCTAGGTCATGGTACATGATTAGCGGGGATGCTAAGTCATGGGTTTGTTTGCATATATTCACTGTCATATTGCACAATTGTCCATTGTTGAAAATATTGGCACATCGACTGGGTTTTAAATCAAATATATGAGCTCACCAACATTATTGTTGACGTTTTCGAGTATCATTTTTAGGTGAAGAGGATGATCGTTAAGGTTGAGATATGAGATAGCAGACTTTAAGTGTATCCTGTATGGATCATGTTTGAGAGGTCTTGCTTTTGAAGTATGTTAGGGATTTGTTTTCTTGAGGATTAATGTTAAAGATTTGTATAGACCCCTGCGTGGGCAAGTGGATTTGTAAGCGACTATTTGTTGTGTTCTTCGATGGGTCATCACTCAAGGTTATTAACGTTGATAGTCATCATGACACTTTCATTTATGCATTTTAGATTTCTCTATTTTGTATCTTATGTTACGATTGATCATTCTTATCGCATACCTGTGTTTCTACCTTTGTGGGGGTGTAACAGATTGGTAATCAGAGCCAAGGTTATAGAGAACTAGGTGGTTTGGCCTAGACTATAACCTAAGAACCATCATATAGTTTCATTTTACAATCTATGTGTGCGGTGTTCCGCTTCTACTTGCTTATGTGGTTATATAGTATATCGTACTAGTAAGTCAGTCATCAAAATGTGTGAGCCTAATACCGGGCACGACTAGGAAAGGATACGGATATAAATACGGTGGCCAACGTAGTTGTAAACGTATCAAGACTCAAGCGTATTTAGTATTATCATTCAGATAAAACGGTGTTGACACCTTAGGACCGTATTATGTGTATCATAGTAAATTAGGTTATACTATATAATATATATATATATATATATATTATATATATATATATATATATATATATATATATATATATGGTGACCTTCCCTCCTACCTAACATTGTCCATGTTCTCCCTCGTGTAGATAATGCCGCCAAAGATGACGACCCAAAGTGTTGGCCGGCCTGTTACCACATCACGAGGAGGGGGAACGGGTGGACGAGCTAGTAGAGGAGGTGGTAGAACTAGAGTTTGTTCTGGTGATCAGGGTAATGGTGGGATTAGTGGTCGAGGTGGCCAAGTTGGTGGTCAGGGTAGTGAGGTGAATGATGGTGTTGACGGAGTTCTCGACTTCTCCAATATCATTGCAAAGTAGTTGCAAAATTTACTTCCCACTATTGTAGCCCAAGTAGGCCGCCAAGGTAGCGATCAGGGAAATGGTAGGAATTAGAATGGCGATGCCATCAATGACAACATTAGGGGCGATGTTAGGAATGTCATTACAGATAACAACCGAAGGGGTTGTACTTATAAGGAGTTCTTAGCTTGTAACCCAAAAGAGCATGATGGTAAGGGAGGTGCTATAGTTTATACCTGTTAGATTGAGAAGATGGAGTCAGTTCAGGATATGAGTGGATGTGAGGTAAATCAAAAGGTAAAGTACACTGCTAGTTCATTTGTGGGTAAGGATCTCACGTGGTGGAACTCTCAAATCCACACACGAAGTCGAGAGGCCGCTGTAGGTATGTCATGGGAAGACTTTAAGACTTTAACTAGAGAGGAATTCTGCCCGAGTAATGAAATGCAATAGTTGGAAACTGTTTGTAGAATTACGCCATGGTCGGGGCTGGCCATGCTGCGTATACTGATAGGTTTCATGAGTAGGATAGGTTAGTTCCTCACTTAGTAACCCCGAAAAGTAAGAGGATTGGAAGTTATGTGTATGGCCTTGCTCCATAAATTCGAGGAATGGTGGCAGCAACGGAGCCAAAGACCATCCAAAAGGCTGTGCAGATAGCTAGCACATTGTATAACACCTCGTATTTTAGGTCATTGTATGACATTATATAATTCATAATTTATTTTTAGGGTTTTACGCGTTTGCTCTTAAACCGTAAACGTTAAGTTAAATCGCGTAAACTGAAAATGATCATACAATGTAAACGGGTATTAAACGATTAAATGTTTGCATCAAGCAAGTGTTATATGATTATTATGAGGATAATTAATAACTTTGTTCATCTTATTTTTATCGGCTACGTAAAAAGCTTACGTTTCATAATAAAATACGTTTAGGCATACCCGGAAGTTCTAAAACCTAACTACGCCTAAACGAATACCCACGATTATACCCAATACTCAAAATAATTAAAATAACATCACATATACATGCATTATGCCGAAATTCTAAGGATAGAACCAAGTATTCATCACATTTCATAATATCTAGATATTTAAAGAAAGTACTCTTACACCTTTATCAACTTGGCATGTTAAACTTAACCTAGGGTTAGAAAGTAACCATGGTTAAGTTAGTGAGATATTTTTACTATAAATACCCATGCATGCATGCACTCTTTTGTTTCTTATATACTTAACCATAAATCACCAAAACTCTCTCTTTTACACTCTCAAAACCCACGGCACAAATTGGCCACCAAACAAAATCCACACTTTGATTTTCTAAGATTATACAACCCTATAAAATAACTAGCGGGCAACTAGTAGAGATTGATAAAGTCATTAAGGGTTGCAAACTAGAAATAGATGGTCATTATAGTGTTTTGATATTAAACCTTTTATACCGTTTGGAAGCGGGAAGTATTGTATGTGATCATATGAATGATAGGTTGATCTCCTGATCATAATGCTAAGATAATTTGTCATGAAAAAGTAGTTAGGATACCACTACTAGATGGCAAGGTACTTAGAGTATTATAAGAAAAATCAGAAGAGAATGTGAGACACTCGATAAGTGCTAAGACCAAGGAACAAAAACAAAAAGAGATTGTTGTGGTGAGAGATTTTCCTAAAGTAATTTCCTAATGCACATCAGGGTTTCACTTGTTCGTGAAAATCGAGTTACGATTGAGCATAGTCCCTTACAATACCGTTTGAAAGTCACCTATCGTATAAAATATAGTTCACACCTTCTGAATTGGAGGAGTTGTCGGGTCAACTCAAGGAACTCCAGGACAAAGGTTTCATTCGACCAAGCTCATCGCCTTGGGGAGCACCGGTATTGTTTGTTAAGAAAAAGGATGGTTCCTTTAGGATGTGTATTGACTATAGAGAGTTGAACAAGTTGACCATTAAGAATCTTTTATCCACGTCCTATGAATTGATGACATAATTTGAACCAACTTCAAGGATTCACAGTACTTCTCTAAGATAGACCTTAGGATCTGGATACCATCTATCTGAGAGGAGTGCATAGGTATGACAATCTAAAGACTTAACAATGCATTTAGAACCATTATGGACATTTATAGTTCACAGTATGCCCCTTTTGTTTGACTAACGCACCAGCGGAATTTATGGATCATAATAATCGGTATGTAGACCTTAATTGATAAGAATTGTGTATAGTTTCATTGATGATTGTCTTGATTTACTCTAATACTCTAGATGAGCATTAAGGGCATTTAGGATTTGTAGTTAGAAAATGCTCAAGAAAGAGAGTTTGTATTCTAAGTTGTTCTAAGTGTGAAATTCTGGTTGCGAGAAGTACAGTTATTTCTTAGGCAAGTGATCAATGAGAAGGAATCCATGTGGATCCAAGTAAGATTGTAAGCTTGTTAAGAGTAAGGACGCCCCTAAGAAACTTGTTTTGGGGTGGGGGGTTGGTGGGTTGAGATTCTGAAGTTATCGTCATTCTTAGGAATGAGGCAGGGTTATTACCAATATACATTAGAGAAAATTCTAAGATACTAACCGCTTACTGTCTTGACTCAAAAAAGTAAGACCTTCGATTAGGGTGAAGAGCAGGTGAATGCATTTCAAACTTTAAAGGGTAAGTTATGTGATGCACCTGTTTTTTCTCTCCCCGATGGAACAGAAGATTTTATGGTATATATTAGTGATGTGTCGGGATAGACATAGGTTAGCTGTTTGAATGCAAGAAGGTAATGTGATAGCATATGCATCTAAGCAGTTGAAAATTCATGAGAATAATAATACCACCTATGATTTAGAGCTGTGTGCTGTTTGTGTTGCACTAAGATTTAGAGACAAATTGTATAGGAAAAGAGTCTCATAATATACCGATCATAAGAGTCTACCTAACATATCTTTAGCCAAAAGGAATTAAACATGCGACATCATCGTTGAATAGAGCTTTTACTGTATAATGGACTGTGAAAATTGTCGCTACTAATGCCTAGTAGGCGAATGTAGTAGCAGATGCACTAAGTAGGAAAGAGAGAGTAAAACCTAAGAGAGTTAGAGCTATGAATATGACCCTTCAGTCGAGTGTCAAGGATAAGATATTGGCGGCTCAGAAAGAGGCATGTATGACATGCGGATTATGGCAAAAAAGGTTTATGATAGTATATGGGTTCCTTTGAAGGTGGAGATGGTGATGAACCCTGTTAAGATGAAGCCTATAATTCAAAAGTACAAACGTACACCTAGGAGCTGATAAGATGTATATGACCTTAGAGATCCGTAATATGGTGGCCCAAGAATGAATAAGGAAATATTTGTTTAATTGTTAGTAAGTGTTTTGACATTTTGATGTTTAAGTGCTGAGCCATACAAAGTTCATCTAGCTTGCTTCAGCAACCTGAGATTCCCAAATGGAAATGGGAGAGAATAGCCATAGATTTTGTGACCAAGTTACAAAGGACTAGTAGTGGGCATAACACAATTAGGGTCATTGTGGACCGATTGACTAAGTCTGATCATTTTCTACCTATGCATGAGGATTATAAGATGGATAGATTGGCTAGGTTGTACCTGAATGAGATCATTGCTAGACATGGTTGGTGCAATCTCGATCAATATCTGCTCGTGATAGTCGATTCACATCAAAGTTTTATTGGCAGTCGATGCAAGATGCATTAGAACCTGGTTAGACATGAGTATGACTTACCACCCTCAGACCGACGGTCAGAGTGAGCGTACAATCCAAACCTTGGAATACATGCTAAAGGCATGCGTCCTAGACTTCAGGGGAAGCTGGGATGTTCCATCCTTCTGTATGGTTGAGTTTTTCATGCTAAAATTTTTATCTTCTATAGAGAGATGTTTGTAGACGATTGAGGCTTTTGTATGGTAAAAGTGTCATTCCCTGCTTTGTGGGAAGAGGTTAGAGAGGGTCAGTTGATAGGACCTAAGTTAGTGCAAGAAACCACTGAGAAGATCTCGCAGATTAAGGATAGACTTAAGGTTGCGCGTGATCGTCAGAAAAGTTATGCCGATAAGAGGAGAAAACCCTTAGAGTTCAGTGTAGGTGATATGTCTTACTCAAAGTGTCGCCTTGGAAAGGTGTGGTGCGCTTTGGGAAGAAGGGGAAATTAGCACCTAGGTTTGTTAGACCATTTGAGATCATTGAGAGGATCGGTCCAGTGGCTTATAGGCTAGATTTACCTGAAGAGCTTGATGGTGTTCATGACACGTTCCACTGTCGAACCTTAAAGAAGTGTTGTGCTTAACCCAACACTGCAAGTACTTTTGGTTGATACCAAGTTAAGCAAAGTTGAATTTTAGCGAAGAACCTGTGGAAATCTTGGGAGAGAGTGTTCCAAGATGCTTTAAGCGAAAGTAGGATGCCATCGTCAAGGTTCAGTGGAATTGAAACGTGGACCCTGAATTCACGTGGGAGCGTAAAGATCAAATGAGACTTAAGTACCCGCAATTGTTTAGTGCTAGTAGTAGTTGAATTTCAGGGTTAAAATTCTTTTAAGGGGGTAAAATGTAACCCTTGCCCTTTTGTGAGATTTGAATGTTCTAATTTAGTCCTTTGACTATTTGACGTATGTCAGTTTTATTAGAATATGTACCGTGTTGACGGTGGTGAATGTATGAGATTTGAGATATTTTATGGGTTATTTTTAAAATATCCCTTGTAGATGATATTATTTTGTTATTTTGTTCCGGGAGGTAATGACCCGAATTGTGAGAAATGCCGAAAAACGAGTCCCGACACGTCTGTTAATGTTCAAATGAGTTTTTGGGAAGTATAACGTGGAAATATATCGTGTAAGTACTCTAAGTTATTGGAAAAGTATTTTTAAGATGAATAAAAATGCTAAGTAAATTCGGGAAATATTTTACGATCACGGTTTTTGAGATTTAAGTGAACCCTACACAAAAAGAAGGCAACCCGAGCCCCTATGATTCCTTAGCCACGGGTTCAAGCCTTTTGGGAGACAAGGAGGCTTCTTTTTAGGAACTATGGTCCATGGTGGGTACAAGGATTGTCTTATATGCATTTGTTTGATACCAAAACACACATAGTGCATTTGTTTTCAAAAATCAAAATTTTTTTCTCTCTTGGTTGTGGTTTCGGCCAAGCACTCAAACCCACACAAACCATACATTTTTTATTTACGTTGGTTAAGAACTTGAAGTCATGGAAACCTTGGGTTGATTCAAGTGTTCGGGTTAACATTTAAACAACGTTTGGGTTGTTTGGTTCGTGTCGATCTTGTTCGAAAGTGACGATTTTTCTAAGTCATCTTATCTCAAATATTTTTGTACTTTTGAATACCTTATGATGCATAGATGTTAGTTGTACAAGTTGATCGTCATAAAAATCAAAACTTGAAAACGAAATAAATAAAAAGGGGTGTTTGTTTTGCGTCGAACTCAAGGGAAGAGACAAAAGGGATTGTTGTTTTTACGTTGTGGTTGTGATGGTTGAAAAACATTTGTTGCTAATTAGCTTATTTTGGATAATAGCTTATTTGGCTTATTTATAAGCACTTTTTGGCTTATTTTAGGCTTATTGTGGTTTGAAGACCACAAGGAAGCAAGTATATGTATTTTTGGTTATTACGCTCGTATGTCATATTTTTTGGACTATTTTGAAAGCTTATGTCGATAACTGAATGTATTAAGTAGCTTATTAGCTTATTAATAAGGCATTTTGACTTATTTTGGAGCATATAGGCTCGCGGCCCAATAAGCTGTGGCGTATTGAGTGCTTCTTGTGGTCCATATTATTTTGTTAGCTATTGATTTGGACTTAGATGTGCTAATGGGCTTTAGTATTGGGCCTAAAATGTATTTTATATACATAAATAGCTTAATGGATCCTTATTGGACCTTAAGGCCCAATAAGCGTTAACTAATCGTTTTATGAGTTTTGACGGACTTTTAGAAAGTGAAATATACTTATGAAATGTTATTGAAAGTCGTTTTAGGAAAAGTGATTTGATAAACGTTGCGATGTGTGATTTTGAGTTTTTGTCGGAAAATGGTGAAATTGTGAAAAATGGTTGAAAATAAGGTTTTAAGGCATTGGGAAACGTTGTGTAAACGTACGGGTCATGTCAAAATTTCGTAAAAAGTTTATACTTAAAAATTTTACTCAAACCTTACTTTTCGATAAAATAAAAAAATATTATTTTTCAAAACTTCTCCAAAATGTTTAACGTGGATAAATGTTTTATTTCGTATAAAATAAATGATTAATTTGTGGTAACTAAGTTTCCTTATATTACTTATTTATTTTACTTAAAAAGGTATAAGTATATTATATTGAAGTACGAGTTAGAGTGTGTTATTTTGTGAACATAAGCCGTCAACCATCACACCACAAAAAATGTTAAGGATAACCGTACAACATGCGTCTAACCTCTATGCATCAAATTGGAAAACCATTTAGAAATTAATGTCTAAATGGAACATTAATTAGACTAGGTCGTGTTCGGACATCGTTGCATTTGCTTGTGTGATATTGAGATTGCGGCTAGACACCTTTGCTTGAGGTGAGTTCTCGTAGCCCCACTTTTTAAATCTTTTCCGTTGGGGGAAAATGATACTCAAATGTGTTTTGAACTGTTTTTCTGAACTGTGTGAAACGTGGTTTTGTTTTTGGGACAATTTATGTGCTTATGACTGCTATGTGAATATTATGTGGTTTGATTGTACTTGCATGCATCGAGATGCACGGCAATGTATGTGATTAGCAAGGATTTGCTATGTTTTGTGGTGGTCCTGCCCTAAGTAAATGCTCCAGCTGGTAGGCCCTTAGGTGCGTAAGTGACATTCGGAGTTGCGACTCCAAGAGCATTGGTATATGTTGGTTTGATGACTAGCGGGGATGCTAGGTCATGGTACATGATTAGCGGGGATGCTAAGTCATGGGTTTGTTTGCATATATTCACTGTCATATTGCACAATTGACCATTGTTGAAAATATTGGCACAACGACTGGGTTTTAAATCAAACCTACGAGGTTACCAACATTATTGTTGACGTTGTTTAGTATCATTTTCAGGTGAAAAGAATGATCGTTAAGGTTGAGATGTGAGATTGCAGACTTTAAGTGTATCCTGTATGGATCACGTTTGAGAGGTCTTGCTTTTTAAGTATGTTAGGGATTTGTTTTCTTGAGGATTAATGTTTAAGATTTGTATGGACCCCTGTGTGGGCAAGTGGATTTGTAAGCGACTATTTGTGTGTTCTTCGATAGGTCATCACTCAACGTTATTGAGGTTGTTGGTCATCATGACACTTTCATTTATGCATTTTAGATTTCTCTATTTTGTATCTTATGTTATGATTGATCATTCTTGTCGCATACCCGTGTTTCTGCCTTTGTCGGGGTGTGACAACTTAATCCCTATTGCATATGCTTGGCCTACATGCTTGCCTTACAAGCTTTACATGTGACCTTACTTACCTATACTTATACTACTATATGATCACTATCGCTTATATTTGGCTGACATGCTTGCCTTGCAATGCTCTATATGTCACCATACGTACTTATACTTTGCCACTGCTTACTTATATACAATCAGGCCTATATTATTATTTTCTATTTTGAATACTATACTAAACATTATTTTGGATACGTCCTAACATTGAGTTGTCGGACGGCCAACGTTGAATACATTATTTGGATATATTATTTTGGTTATACTATTTGGGATACACTATTTTGAAATATTTTCTTTATATACTAATTTGGGTACACAACTACACAGTTGTTGCCCTATGCTATTATGTCGCAGTTGTCACATGCCCTGTCCCCCCATACTACTCACTTCATTAGAAAGTCTTAATACACCATTCTAAGCCAATGAATTGAATTACATCCTTAGTCGCACAAGGAATAACCCACTGATCAGCGTAGTCGCAATTAATGGTCTTGTCATATAATTATGGCTTTAAAGACTACAAATAGGACAATAGGAACCATGAGAAAGTGATAACCTTAGGTTGAGTTCCTCACGTCAGCCGTGGTAACAGTGCCCGGCCTAGTGTTCGTATTCCGGAGTGGTACTAATATGGACGACCCGAAGTCTTTCGGTTAAAATTTTTATTCAATTGAAACGTTTTCTTACAAACCTTACGAAGTACAAAAATTTGAGATTTTCTATGGTTGATGGTTTTAAATATAAATCGTTTTGAACACATGTTCAAACGTCAATTTTCTAGAAAGTCAAAAATCCAGACCACATACGAAAAATCACTTAGTTGATACACAAATTTTTACATACATCTTTTCACATGGCTATAATTAATGAAAACTTCAAACAATGTTGCTCCAAACTACATTTATGGTTAAATTTTTAAAACCATGCCTCCGAGAAGGGACACGCACTATGTCTACGCACTATTCGGTCATTAGAAATGAACGAACACCTCTGATTATCAATAAAAAAATTTGAACACTCCAAATCATTGACACCAGATTTTGCCCTTAGAAACTTTGATTTATAGATCATCATCTTCAACTTCTCATACACCCGACTACACGTTCCTCCTTGATATTTTCACATCAAGGGTTGTCTTCTGAAATTATTTTATATCAACTATGAGATTATAAGCAATGTTCATCCTCATTATTCAAACTCTAACTGGTCCTACCTTTCTTTTCGGTATACGACATCAGCAACATTGCTTACTCTTCCTAGGCGATAAGGACGCCACCGTTACGACCCTCTGCTAACCTCGCTCACGCTATTCGACTTAATATGAGAACCTTCTTATGAAACAAGTACATAGACTCCTGTGGTCTGTACAGATAAGACACTGCGCACCATATAAATATCGTCTCCATAATTTCAATTCAAGACTACGACTGCCAACTCCATACCACGAATTTGATATTCCTTCGCATTTCCTTCAATTGCCTTGAAACAACCTTCTTCCCATTGGGAAGCCATCATTCTTACTTCTTCAATCTTCCTATACGATGATCGTTCCTCCATTCGGAGATGCAACACTAATAATCTTTCTATCCTGTGTAGTTCTTACCTCGATATTTGGCCAACGATTCCCTTCTTCAATGATTTCTTCAGTAACAAATTATTCTCCATCTACAAATTCTGCAACTAGCACTCTATCTAATCTCTTCGATATACGATTTACACGATGATACGAAGAAGAAGTCGCAAAACATCTTTTGGCACCAGACGTCAAACGTGAGCAGGTTCTTCATTCTTCTTTCACGTTGATCTTTCTAACTTTCTTTTGATGAATATATCGACCTTCGTGAGTCCACAAGAAACCACAATTTACACAAATTAGCTATATAGTGCAGCCTCAAGCAAAGAGACCTAATCGATTGCACTAGTAACAAGTGTTCGTGTAAATCTACACCGACTCATACCCCGTTTCGTGCAAGCTATTTTGGATTCTGATGAAGACCATATAAAGAACGATTGATCCTCCTCTCCCTGATAGATACATGATGTTCTGTAATACGACGCCTCATCCCCTACCATCTTTACCAATTTCCCTCTGAACGACTCACTTACCTTGACTGTACCCCTAACCTTCTTCGCTAATCTCATCAACCTAAGCCGTAGATACCCGTTCATTTATTTTGAGCGAACCCAAGATTTAGTAGACTTTTCAAAAACATTAATTTTTTAATAACAACTTGATGCTTAGCTAAATTTCATGACAGTTCTTGTTTGATTGAGTTGTGGAGTTAAGTTAGATTCAAAGTTGTTACTTAGCTTAAGGGTTATGATAATTTTGCTCAAGGACGGGAAAGCTTACCCTCGCCAATATAGCCGCCTGATAATTACTTTAGATTGACACTCCTTTCACTTAGTAGGATAAGCTTGGATAGAAATATCATAATTTCAACTTCTAGTAGTATTTGACCATGCCTCATAAGCTATGACCACAACACCGAGTCCTGATTTGACTTCTAATTCTTTCATGATGAAATTGACCTCCATTGAATTCTAAGTACAAGCGTTAGTCTTTTACAATAAGAAAAGATAAAAATTGTTGATTCTAATATAGTAGACTAGGTCGTTACACTGGACTAGCAGTTTCATTAGCGAAATTTGTCACCTTGACCTACAAACACCCTCTGGATTTTAGTGGTTGGCATATGATGAACCCTAAGTAAAGCCTAGCCGATGATTTACTAGTTATCACCCTAAAGGAAGTCAATTTGATGATTGATTTCATGTTATGGAAGAACGAAACGAAACTCTCGTTAGAAAAGTTAAGCAACTTAGACGAGATAAGATTTTGATTTCAAACTTAGAGGGGACTCAAAGCGAGGACCCAAATTTACTTGGGAACGTGAGGATCAAATGAAACTCAAGTACTCATACCTCTTTAGCTCTAGCACTAGTTGAATTTTGAGGCAAAATTCTTTTAAAGGTGGGGGGTAGACTGTAGCCTTTGTGATGAGGTGTCATTTTATACACTTTTTCAGAGTCGTTTAACCCCATAAATCATGCATTTATGCCCAAAATAGTTATTTAACCATTCCTTTTCATGTATTTCTCATTTGGAAGGCATTTGGAAGAATTACACGTGACTTGGGCTCATTTGGAGAAGAAACAGACAAGACTACGGAGCTACACCAACATTGATCAAGAATTTATCTATAGTGGCTAGAGACGGCGTCATAAATACAACGTGACACCGTCACCACGAAGATCAAGACGGCGTCACAATATTCTACGACGGGGTCAGAGCATACGACCCATCCTATTATCTAGAATATTCTCTTTCATGACGGCGTCATGATTAAAACGCGACGCCGTCACAGCATTTTTCCTATATATACAAACCCGAATTTAGGCTTTTGAGTGTGTAACTTTAGAATAAAAAGAGGGTACGAACCCTAGTTTGTTTAGCAGCTATTAGGGACGAATTTAGGGCCTAAAAACCCTATTGTACTTCCTCTAACTCATGTTTTAATCAAGTAAGGTTTATTTAATCATTCAATATGTCTATGTGTTGTTTGATTTCAAGTAAGTGTTTATTAATCATTCAATATGTTCTAATGTGTTGTTTTGATCTACTATGCTCTGCTTTATCATTAAATATGCTTTGCTAAACCTTCTAATTGTGTTTATTTATGATTGGTATGAAACCTAGAATGTAGATCTTAGTGGTGTTGCTTCTTGTGATGATGTGCATGTTAGGCTCTAAAAAACTACTTTTGTCTGTATCGCTAATGATAGTCTAGGGAATTATCGATTGTATAGAAGGATACCATCAGGTAACGAGGCTCATACATCTTTCCCCCTAATATGGTTTGACCACTTTCAATATATTTTGGCATGCAACTTAGTGTACTCCTAGAGGCCATGTAATAGTCTTTATACTACTTACGTGTGGCATTGCTCTAGCGAATACTAAGTAGACGGCGGGTTTGTGAATTCGTAGCATGGACTTAGGAAATAGTTACACAGATCATCACAAGGGTGACAAGGCAACAACACTAGGAGAAGCAATCTAGGGAGTAATACATGATTAAATAAACACAGTCTTTTATCTTATTGTTATCACCAGTAGCGTAGATTTATATTTAGTTTAATAGCTAAAACCAACCAACTACCCAATTATATGATTTACTTGCTTTCTATAAAATATAAAAATACAAAAATAATCTTCCCTCAACCCTTAGATTTCTGTTAGACCGTGATCAAGCCTTCCCAACCTATTCCTCGAGTGAACAATAACAACCCCCCGAGTCTTGCCTATACTACTACTACAACGATTAGGTGCTCTGCCTAGGAAGTTGTAAAACTTCTTGTAGAAGTCCTAAGACGACCGCATCAAGTTTTTGGCGCCGCCGCCTGGGGAATAGTTAGGTTTTAATCATAGTTTAACTTAGTTCTACTCGCTTGAATCCTTTCAAGTGAGAATTTAATTCCGTATATTAGCTTTCTCATAGACTATCTTTTCTTTGTGTGTCTGTTCGTAATTTTCATCGACTATTCCACTCTTCACTATGGAGAATGCAAATCCATCATCAACCTTAGGATCCTTTCCTCAAGAATCCCTTGACACTACTCATGCTAAGTTCCTAGCCCGAATAAACAAGCTATTAACAATGAGGCAGACTATTGATTCTCTTCTTTTCAAAACCATTAATGAGATGACCAACCAATCTTCTGACTCCGAGATCTTTTGCCCTGAGGAGAGAATCAAGGAACTTGAATTAAGAATGCAACGAAGAAACAATTTTGAGGAAGAATTGTTCAAAAATACGTTTCCCTACAAAGAAAGAATTAGCTTACCATAAGGAACTATTAGGAGAACCTCAACCTCCTATCTCGACCCTAAAGCCCAAGATTAGGAGAGGTGGCACTTAAAGTTTAAAGACATCTTGTGTAATCGGCACCGTTTACATGGGCCATGCATACATAGATCTACAATATCCTATTAACATCATGTCTCATGCTTATTACAACAAAATAAGAGAAAAACCCTTTCAAGCACGTAGGAACCCATACCAACCATGATGGTCCCACTTCAATAGATCAAATTCCTTAAGCTTGTATAAGGATTAGTTATACTAGATAAATCTAACACAACTATAGTAGAAACTTTGTTTGAGTGTATTAAAGATTATGCGGAATCTAATCTTTAATATTAAGAAGAACTATCAATGAAACAGTAATTATATGAACATATAATTCAACAAACAAAAGCTCCAATATTATAATAATACGAATACTCTTACAGTATTAGGGTTACAAAGACCTTGAATCTATGATAATTCTATGAATGACTTATTTTGGTATGGTGCGTTGTGTATGGTGCGGTGCATCAATCTCTATGCCCTAGGACCTCCTTTTATACACCAAGGAGTCCTAAACGGCTTACAATACTTTCCTAAGTAATCATAATCTTCTAAACAAATAACTTATACATATCTTTTACCAAAATATCTCATACAAATCACATAAGCAGTACTAACTAACTCAGCAGTACTAACTTCTTCACTAGCAGCATTAACTCCTTCAGCAGCATTAACTTTGTACTAACAGTAGTAACTTTTGTACTAGTAGTAGTAACTACTTAGCAGTTTTTCTTCTAAGTCTTTGAGTAGTCTTAACTTCCACTAGCAGTAGTAACTTCCTCTAGTAGTAGTAACTATGTACTGGCAGTTGTAACTTCACCAGCAGTCTTAGACACTTAGAATAATTTTCATTAAAATTCTCTAGCAGCACTAACTTTAACTGAGCAGCATTAACATCAATAAGAGCAGCAGTAGCTCAAAACAGCATTAAGAAGCTTTTAATCCCAACAATCCTCCCCTAAACTTGATATTTATCTCCAAAATCATCAAGTTTCTTTATTGAAAGCTTCATTAATAACCAAGAGGATGCTTCCAAACACTTCATTGATTCTTAAGCTGTTTTGTGAGAAGTTTAAGAAGCTGATATTCCATTTCACTAAAATAATCAACCTGAAGCTTCTTGTTCAGCATATTTGTAATTGTAGGTGGTGTAAGGAGATATCTCTTTTCTACCAGCATATAAATTATTCCAGATTGCAAACTCAAGCAATGTACTTCACATAAGTCAAATCGCTTCCAGCTCAAAACTTTATACCTTTGTTGCAACTTCCAGATTTCATCTTCTACATGTGGTTCAAACATTGTCTTCAAATCATTCCATAATACCAAATCCAAGTCTTCCTATTAGGAATACAAAATTCCTAGAAAAGTCTTGGTCACTTCATAGATATCGATAGATAGCTCGTATAGCAATATTTGGAAACTTAGTGGGCTAGTTAGTCCAAGGCCCATGGAAAGCCTATGTAAGCCAAGGCCCAACCGGTAACTTACTAAGTATAAATACCCTCTCCACACATGGAGAGGGTGTTGGTTCTCTTTGTAATTTACACATAGTTCAATCAACCTTCTTATTTTCCTTTTTTACTTTCTCGCTCAACTTTCTTTCTCTAGTTCATCTTTTGTGTGAAATGAGTTTTCTTCAAGTGGTATCAAGAGCCATGGAGTGGTGTGCTTCGATTTTGTGTTTACTTATTTGGTTCGTGAGTTTTTTCTTTAAAAAACGCATCATTTTTTATTTTTTTTCATGTTTTCTAAGCTTAAATTACACTCTAAAAGATCATCTACATAGGTAGCTTTGATCTAGTATCTTTGGATATAGGTGTATGTGCTTAGATTCATAGAAAAATCTCTTAGTTTTGTGTCTTTTGTGTTCGTTAGCTTTATAAAGGTCAAAATCTTGATTTTAAATTTTTCGGCTTAAAAACCTTAAAGTTGTCATTTTTCTTGTCCCTATAGGCTTAGTAACACTTTTGGTACAAAAATTTTTGGAAAACAATCATCAAAAACGTGTCTTTTTGAGTTTTGAAAAAGTGGGTTTCGAGTTAAAACCGATCTAGTCATTTCAGTTAAAACCGATCTAGTCCTCTCATTTGAAACCGGTCTAGTCATCTCAGTTGAAACCGAACTAGTCACGTCCAGTGCAAACCGATCTAGTCATCTCAGTGGAAACCGAACTAGTCATCTCCAGTGCAAACCGATCTAGTCATCTCAGTTGAAACCGGTCTAGTCATCTCAGTTGAAACCGATCTAGTCATTTTAGTTGAAACCGATCTAGTCATTTCAGTTGAAACCGATCTAGTCATCTAAGTTGAAACCGAACTAGTCATCTCAGTTGAAACCGAACTAGTCACGTCCAGTGCAAACCGATCTAGTTATCTCAGTGGAAACCGAACTGGTCATCTCTAATGCACACCGATCTAGTCATCTCAATGGAAACCGAACTAGTCATCTCTAGTGCAAACCGATCTAGTCATCCCAGAGGAAACTGAACTAGTCATCTCCTGTGCAAACCGATCTAGTCATTTCAGTTTGGTCTAGTTATTTCAGTTGAGAACCGAACTAGTCAATTTCCTTTGAGAACCGAACTAGTCAATTTCCTTTGAGAACCAAACTAGTCAATATCCTTTGAGAACCGAACTAGTCAATTTCCTTTGAGAACCAAACTAGTCAATTTCCTTTGAGAACCGAACTAGTCAATTTCCTTTGAGAACTATTGGGAAAATAGATTGTAACAGACTTAATACTGGTAGTATAACAGTTAAGTCTGGTAGTAATAGTTAATTCTGTTAGTACTGAATTAATACTGGCAGTACTAAGTTAAGTCTGGCAGTACTAAGTTAGTACTGGTAGAGTAGCAGTACTAGAGTTAGTACTGGTCATAGTTAGTTCTGTTCATAGTTAAGTCTGTTTATGTAACAGAATAGTAATAGTTATCTTAGAGATATCTTAGGAGATATCTTAGGAAAGGATATGTATTATCCTTTGACACGGTTGTAAAGCCCATTAGGGTTTCCTTGGTGTATAAGAGGAACCCTAAGGCATAATGTTATGAACTAAGTAATTGAAATATCAATAGAAGCATAGAGCTTATTAGCAATTTAGAGTTATTGTTTCTTCTTAAATCTTGTGTTAAGTTTCCGCATTAACACTTGATATTCATAGTCAGTGTCTCTCATATAGTTGATTTTGGATTTATCCAAGTTATCTATCGTCTTACAAAGGCTAGTCAGATCCTATACCAAGGACCTACAAGTGGTATCAGAGCCTTTAGAGGGACTCTGAGAAAGAAGAATCACTAGATCACAAACAAACACTCTCCTACAATTCTATACAAAATGTCTCAACCTGCTAATGATGAGTTCTCACAACATCTCAGTGATGAAGAATCAAACCATGAAGAGGCATCAGACACTGGTGCTGCACCTAAACAACAACAACAAGTGATTCCTCAAACAACTGCTATCTCAAATATCAAACTCCCAATTCTGAAGAAGGAGGAGTATGATATATGGGCTATGGAGATGGAGCATTACCTTGAGTACATTGACAATGAAGTATGGAAGGTAATTCAGAATGGAAATTCCAAGAAGAGAATTTCAACTAGAAAGGATGGTATTATTCGAGTACTTTCACCAGTTACTGCTGCAGAGATTCAAGCTGTTGAAAAGGAAAGGAAGGCTAAGAATATCTTGCTGATGGCCATTCCCAAAGAACATATGAGAAGATTTCATGGAATGGATGATGCAAAAGAGATCTGGGAAGCCATCAGAACTAGGTTTGGTGGTAATGCAAATTCGAAGAAAATGCAAAAGGCTGTTTTCAAACAACAGTTTGAAGCATTTAAAATATCCAATTCAGAAGGGCTAGAAAAGGGATATGATAGATTTCAACAGTTACTTTCTCAATTGGAAGCTCATGGTGCTGAAGTATCAACAGAGGATGCAAATCATAAGTTTCTCAGATCTTTGCCCCCAGCATGGTCCAATCTGGCAATGACAATGAGAACTAATCCAGAGATTGACAATTTATCTATTGATGATTTGTACAATAACCTTAGAGTTTTTGAGCAAGAAATTCAAGGTGCTTCAAAAACATCTTCAAGTGCTCAAAATGTTGCTTTTGTTTCACAAAGCAAAAGTAGCACTAATAAGGTTAAGTCTGGTTTTTCTGGTGCCTACAGTACTTGCACTCCTTCTACTTCTTCAACCAATATTCCTGAAAAAGAAGTTCTTGCTGGTTTTGCTGATGAAGTAATCTATTCCCTCTTTGCCAAACAATCAGAGGATTGGGACTTACTTCATGAAGATTTGGAACAAATTAATAGAGATAAGCAACAAGTATGATAACCCACTTTTATATACAAAGACGAAACCCCCTGTCATGATTAAACTATCAGCAGTATTCAAAAGCAATTACGCCAAACTATAAATCAAACTGGAACATCACTACCTGAATGACTACTGTGACTAAAATCTTCAATCAAGACAACTTTCGCTCTCCCCAAAGGGCAAAATAAGATGTGCAAAAATTGTCCATAGTATTTACTGGAAAAAGAAGGTTATCTTTATGTCATCTTTGACACAACACCACTACATCTATACACTGTAATGACAACCACAATAACACAGTCATACACATTGAACTAAAACACCAAAATCATAACAGAACAAACATCACTAACTGAATGTCAAGTATGACTAAAAGATTAAGTGAAAACGGCTTTTGCTTTCCACAAAGGGCAAAAGAATATGTGCCAAAATTGTCCATGGTATTTGGTGCAGAGTGAATCTTACTTTTATGTGTTCTTTCACACAACACTACTACATCTATTTTGAACTAAAACACCAAAATCATAATAGGTTTACAATCAACCGAGAATAAATTAGCAACACAGGTAATAGCCACTAAATCACTGCAATTTATAATAATAACCCAACACTTGCTCTGTACGACGTGCGCTACATGTTAACCTATATATATAATGAAACTACTTAGTATCGTTGAGTGTGCCAACTCTAAGACAAACTTTGTTTCGCGTCCTTAATTATACCATAAAAAATAGACACACAAAAATACATAAAAAAACAAATACACCAGCCTTGACGGCATCATACACAAACCTTTTCAGTACAAATAGTTCCAGATATTCACATACCAACACTTACATATACTAAACATGCACACCATTCTGTATTCTTAGGCCTCACTATACCATTTAAATATCCACTATTACAAAAAAATTGTATAACAAGCATGAATCTATACCCTACTGCTTTTGAAAACCACAGTTAGAAATTTTGGAAATAAAACAACAAGTTACAAAAACTAAATTCACAAAAACATAAACATAAACATTGATGAAACTGAATATCATACACCATCTCATGAAACTTAAAAGCAAACATATTATTCAATACGTAGTAGAAAAACTAAACACAATACAATTCACCAGCAAGCTTAGAAATCCATCAATCCCTTCACTATCAGGATGAAAATATCCTTCTCCCGACCTCTGAATTCCATTTTCCCGACCAATATATGTAACTAGACACACTTATTCGACACAGACTAAACTAAAAACATTCACGCCACAACACCAACATCCTCAATACAGAATAACTCCTTTAAGCTTCTGAATGAATAAATTCTTTTTACGAGCATTCAACTCGATTTCCCTCTCCAAGATATGAAATTTTGCAACCGTTTCCTTATCCCTCATCTGTATCTCCCTTAGAAACTCTGCCATTTTTGCAGGCATTGGCAGCACACCGAGACTATCAAGCTCCTCTAGAAAT
>BQNB010112420.1:0-22156 GCA_026074375.1 Tanacetum coccineum
AAAGACGAAGTCAAAAGACAATGACAAAGGCTAAATATCAAAGATCACAAAGCATGAAGGAACAAGCCTACAACAAGATAAAGACTAAGACAAAGACAAGAGCTTAACGACAACAGCAATCTCATTGATCTCATAAAGGAGTGTCACAATGAACTCACTTAGGAGGAGATTGTTAGCCTCAAAATATTAAGTCAAACAATGGAAGTTCGTTCATAATTATATTAGGTATCGGTCACTAAATTAATATACGTTGTAATAGGCTAGACGGGTAAACGAGCTCTTATTTGTAATCTAATCGGTCATGTGTATCGGGCAAAAGCCCAAGTAAACCCGACCCCGGCCCGTAGAATTACTAAAGGCATGCAAGCCTTTTAGTCTTAACTATAAATACCCCTCTCCAGGGATGGAGAGGGTGTTGGTTCTCATTGTATGTTTCACACTTTGCTAGAATTCAACCATTCCATTTTTCCTCTCTTGACTTTCCCTCACTACTTTCTCTCTCTACAAATCTTCTCACCTCCTAGCTTATTTTCTTGTTATTTTCTTACTAGACATTCAAAGTTTTAAGCTCAAGAAAAAGGATAGTGTACGCATAAGTGCGCTTACCCTTAAAGTGTTCCTTATATCTTTCAAGCTCAGCAGTTAAAGTATCATTAACACTTTTATTGTCCAGATTTATCCATGTACAATTAACTCTTGGGTTTTTAGTTGTTTAATCACAGATAATATCGTGCATCTTGTTGTGCAGCAGAAGTGTTAGAATTCTGAACAGCTGCTGTTATATATAGATGCCTTACAACCCTCACATACTGAGAATAAGGAATGATATTGCTAAAGCTACTGGTTACTTTTAGTCTGAATGGTTCACAACATTTGATGTTCGAAGTACGACCATCACCTGTTCGATAATTAGAATCACTTGCTAATGATAATGCATTCGCTCGCTTTACGCTCCTATACTTATAAAAACTGATAGAAGCCCCATCGAGCTAAACGTGTAAGATTACTATATATCATGAAGTAAAGCACGCTCCTATAGACACATATCTCCAGAGATAACCACAAATCTGCTCAATGCGACCAAATAGAAGACTACCTGAGAAAAAACCCATCCCTGATTAGTCAGATAATGAGATCTAAAACGAGTGACAATCCCAACATCCTCTGGCGCAGACTGTCACAAACCCCCTAATACGAGCAGCGTCACTCCCCCCCGAGTATGTCAAAACGCCCACAACAATGCTAATGTTAAGTCCCGATCACGAAAGTAGTGAGAATACTGATAATAAATTGTATCAGATCAGTAGAAGACGCCAGCTCTATGATAGAAATCACAGTGTACACAACATTCCCAGACCTCGCTGAACAATCTCTACACATATGCGCTGCCAACCTAATTGTATTAACTTTGTAAATAAGTACTAGATCAGCAGAATAGTCCCGCGCCCTTCGACTCGTTAAACTCGCTCAAAGAATCTGTTCATGGAGATCTGCCTAAAATAGTCAACTGTCATGTCTCCGATCTGCCCTAATTTTCTTGAGTAAGCGCGCCAGGGAATTTGGATGCACAGACTCGATGCGCTATCTCTGATGCTCATGAACTTACCTCCGCAAGAGTATAAGTCCTACAACATAACACAAACAATGAATGTTCGAAGTTGTCTCATCACAGTTATAAACAAAGTCACTCAACCTGTATGTGTACAAAGATCACTTACATCTAGATGTAGTGTCGTCTCTGTTAGTTGAAGAGATATGTGAGTGCTTGCTCTAAGTTGTCTATCGCGAGCAGTGCACGAGAGTAGCGCATCTGCCATTACCTATGCACAGACGTTTATCTGTTGACAATTGAATGATGTTGTGGTAGTAGACTAGATACGAACTCTTGGCGTCACTTTTGTAGAGGAGCTCGCTCATGTTAGAAAGATGATTGCGCATTCACAATTGCTCCAAGTTAGGTCGTATGTCTGTTTGGATGTCAGAAGTTTGTTGTTAAGTATAATGCGTGTGTTTCATGTTTAGATGAAGAGTTGTGACATAGATAAGATGTGGTATCACAGAGCCACTTGACGTTCGCTGGGGTTGAATAACAGACATCATATTAAAGAGTATGCCACTTTAAGTAACATCAATGTTCACCATTAGTAAGGGGTAAGCTTGGGTTTGGATTGCGTTTGTGGCCAGAGAATAAGATATGATGTCCTCAGTCACCGGTAGATGTGTATGTGTGTCTCTCACTTTGTATAGCATAAGTTGTTGACAGATAAAGTGAGATGCTTTATGCGTTGTCGCAATTTTAATAAATTAATCAATACTTGTATAATTCAAATAAATTGTTTTGATCTACATATTTTAAACATCATAATTTATCAATGTTGATCAGACAATATTTGAAATTTTGATTGTTTATAGGCTATGTTTTTATTCTCATCAACTTTATAAGATAAATACTTCAGTGGTGTGACATTACTAATATAAAAACATGTATATAAACAATATTGATTGAGTAATTACAAAAGTGTAGAGATTATAATGGACCTTCTATGAGTGAATGAAGGTGTAAACACTAAATCAAAACCCTAGTTTCTTTAACGCAAAATCCTTTTTATAAACCCTTGATTATTAATACTCTAGTTCCAAAATTACTCTCTATACTTGAAACACACTTAATGTAATCAACCCTAATGATATTGTATGATTAATAACCTTGCTAGAATCAACAGACTATGGAAATCCCTAATAATGTTTCTTTATGTCAGGGGTTTGCTAGGAAAACCAAGGCGAGAAGAACATTTTAGAGTCTTACTTGCAACTGGTAATGTGTGTGATTGTGTTATCCCTGACTATAATACCCTATTTCGTATACATTCCGCAAATGTAATTAGAAAACAACCTTACAATCCATTAATTGGAAGTGGTTTACGGGTACAATAGAGTTGTAAGACCTCTCTCTCAAGGATGGCGGGAACGGAAAAAATAGAAGAGAAGGACACAAGAGACTTTACGATTTATGGAAAATTGGATTTAAGGTTGTACATGGTGGGTTATAACTAGAATAATGTGATACTAGTGAAGATTAAGGTTTTATTTGTTGTGTTTATTACTTGTAAACCGGCCACCGTAGGCTTATTAAGTGTGAAAAATGAGTTCATTTTGGGTATTAGGTATAATAGTTGGTATTTGTTGAAGTATAGATAGGTATTGGTGCTTCCGTGTATGCTTAAATGTATTTTATTGCGAAACGTAAATGTTTTACGTAACCGATAAAAATAAAATATGAAAAGTTATAAATTATCCTCGTAATAATTATATAACTTGCTTGACATAAACTTTTACTTGTTTGATGTCCGTTTACGTTGAATGTTGATTTTTAGTTTACGCGATTTAACTAAACGATGAAAATTACAAGTAAATGCGTAAAACCCTAAAAATAAATAATATAAAGTATTGAGTCGTAAAATGACCTAAAATAACAAATTGTTACAAATAGTATAGAAGTTTTCTGTCGGGATAGCGTAGGTGTGAATGAAGCGCAACCTACAATCCCCGCAGACAATCGCATGCCTATTTTCTGACCCTTCGTGCACCGACATCAGTATGTGTAGATAATGATAATCAAATATTGTAAATACTTAAAAATATACGATTTCATTTGTAGGTAGGCTCAGACTCCGCAAGGTTTGTGAGTATCAGTAAATGAAGAAACAACCATCTTAACGAATCATCACAGCCCAAGGAACTGCATAAGAAAAACAAATTAGAAGATTGTTAGTGCCGCACCTGAATTAAAGAGCGTAGTCCATCAGTGGACACTATTCGACAACCACAACCTGCACGCGAGAAGTATCAATAAAATAGTAAACGTAAAGAAAATGATAGAAAGTACATAAATACTTATCTGAATGAACTTATAGATTATGGAAAGCATTACATGTATGCAAAGGAAGCTCAGATGCACCTCTATATTACCCCTACCAAGCAATGCACATGGCTGAAATCTAACATTTGTTGTGACTGCCCAACCAAGACACGAATGCACGCAAAAAGTGCACAATAGATGGGAACTTATCATCATCGCTCGTAGAAACATTCCAAGGCGCTAAAGGAAACTTAAGGCTGGTTGTTATGGAAGAACCAATGCAAACAACATGACTCCAGGACTATTAAAATGACGTTATTTCAAGCGATGCCATGTTGATTACCCTTATTACCAAGACAACCACATGGCAAGGATAAATCCGCCAACTCATGACTGTTGCACACCACCCGCGATGGCTGCAACCATATAATGGTTATGGTTACCCGTAAAGATACGGACGATGTGAATGCACATTCACAAAAGACGGTGCATATCATCCGCACACATATTCTCACTTGAATCTATGGAATACAGTATGTAATCACTATAACTCATATCCAAAAACCATGATTTAGATAGAATTCAGAATATGGTAAAACTGAAGCTCGGGTTTGCAACGAAAACATGGTCACCGAACATCATCTATGGATACAACCACAAACCAAAGTGGCTGCCCAGCTAAAATACGAAAGATGGTGAATGAAAGTTTGTTAAAAGACAATGCAGACAATAATCATCATAACCAAAGTGTTTTGTTACACATAAATCATAAAAAAGCAAACGATAGTAGCCTGACCAAAAAACCACAACCATCCTTTAACACAACATTACCAAATCCCCGTTTGTACAAAAATGATCTTATCATTATTTGACCTCGAAAAAAATCAAACGTAAAGAGTCTACGGCCGTACCATGTATACTTTTGTGGGGCCGAACACCAAGCAGCATAATACGAACATAACACACAGAGAATTTGCTGCCAAAGCACGTTAAAGGGAGGCTCAGATTTGCAAACACAAAAGTGGTACCAAACATCGTCCGTGGATAAAACTACAACCAATAGTAGCTACCCCGCCAAGAGACGAGAATCGGTAAATGAAACCTTGTGAAAACCAAATGCAAAAAATAAACATCATCGCCACAAAGACATTAATGACGTTTCAATCATCATAGGCTTCTTTGAGTTAAGTCGCTCAAGAATGCTTCAACACACATATACTCATACATAACACATGCACAATCAGTCAAGTCTTCCGGAGTACGATCTAAAACAGACATAGATACCGTCACTTGATTTTTCTGAAGTACAGACCGATCAGTATTCGACATAAAAAAATGAAAGGCACATGATACAGATCTGTACCATGTATCCTTTTTCGGAGCCGAATATTGATCAACATAACCATTGTGGACTGAAAAAAAGATACCTGGTACAGATACGGAGCGTACGGTGTACCGGCATAAAGAAACCGATATGTATTAACACAAGCTTCAATAAAGGCATGTGCTTTAGGTTGCCTTTTTTTCATAACCACAAAGAACATCACCAAACTTATATAAAAAGATGCATAAATTATCGTTTGAGTAACATAAAGAAGGGCTCATATCTGCAGGCCAAAAGTGGTACTAAACATCATCCTTCGCTGCAACTACAACCTAGAATGGCTACCTTGCCAAGAGGCAGCATTTAGCAAACAACACTTCAAAAAAAGCAAATGTAGAAAACATTCATCATCACCATAGTTACATCATAAAAAATGTTAGGATTTCATTTTATGTGACGACATTATGGAATTACCATAGTTTACCATACCACATTACACAGGGACTAGAATAGGCAATATAGCATACTTGTGTAATGTATAGGGGTATAAATGCCCCTCCATGGCTTCTATGGAGGGGTTGAGACTCTTGTATTATTTTCTTTCTTTATTCATTTTACACTTTTACTTTCTCTCTCTACTCTCACACTAAAACATGACTATCTTGTAGTTTGAGTCTCCTCGACCTCCGGATCAATGATTCTCTAATTTCTTCAATTGGTATCAAGAGCCATGGGGTGATATCGTGAGATCGTGTGCATTTTTATCTTGTTTTGATCGTAATTTTTGTGCTTTTAGGTCGTGGGTCTCGCAAAAATCAAACCCGGATTTTTGTGTTAAAAAACCTTATAATTTATGTTTTTAAGCAAGATCTAGGCCTAAGATACTCAGTTGTACAAGAAAAATAAGGTAAAACGTCAAAAGGGGTGGTTTTTAGGTGATTTTTAACTGTTTTGTACGATATTGCGTTCTTGCAGAATACGTGGTTTGAAGGGTGCGAAATACGCAAACCGTGCGGAATACGTAAACCGTGCGGTATACGTAAACCGTGCGAAATACGTGAACCGTGCAGAATACGTAAACCGTGTGAAATACGTAAACCGTGAGGAATACGTGTGCGGTTTATTACAGGTGTTTGTTTCTTGCGAAATACGTGTTTTTGCGAAACAAAACTCTACTCAATTTTTTTTAGGTTGTGCTAAATATATTTGGAAATATGTATGCGATTTATGAAGTGTAATAGGTGTGCGAAACAGGTTTGAGTAACAATCGTGCGGAATACGTAATTGTGCAAAACAAAACTCTGTCCAATTTACATAAATCGTGCAGAATATTACATTGACACAAACCGTGTGGAATATTTCATTGACATAACCTATGGAACATTACATTGACATAAACCATGTGGAACATTACATTTACATAAACCGTGCGGAATATTAGACTGATCAGAAAAAGATTGTATTTTCTACGGTTTGTCTTACTTTGTAAAATCCGGTGAAATACTTAGATTTTCTCGATTTTAGTGAAGATTTGTAAAATCCCATGAAATAACAATCTTAATCACCTACAACAACTCTTTAACACTATCCTCCTTTACATTGTTCGATCAAATTCATATCTGACTACAATCCTTTGGTCATTTCAACTTGTGCTGGTAGTATGACTAGAAACATTGAGCTTGTTTAATGTAGTTCTAGTTTCTTAACTAAAAGTTTATACAAATTAGTGTATAAATTGGTTAACTTGGACTAAATATTTAAGATTAACAGGTTTTTGTTTGTATTCAAGGTTCAAAATAACAAAGTGATAATGTGACGAGACCGGGATTGACCTTTATAAAGAATCATGGAACTAAAATTTTAATGGCTAGATTTGGTATTAAATTGTCTAAGTGACTACGAAGTTGATTGTGTATCACTTATTTGAGATTAAAGTTGGATTTCACAAAGGCGTGTTCTTATTTTATCTTGAAGTTGGGGTTGGTTGGATGCATGACTTTCAAAGATAACTTGCTCAGACTTATAAAATCAGTAGAGGTACTTAACATTTTCAAAATTGTGGTGCAAGATTTATGTGCAAAATTTACTCTTTATTGGCAGATTTGACTTTCACTTTTAAAATATTCATATAATATTCATTCTTTACTCTTTTGATCTAAAACCACCTCTAAAAGTTATGTTTATTTCATGTACTTTTTGGAAATTTTTAGCCTTTAGTGGTAAATCTTATTATGGGTACTAGTAATTGGTTGGAGTAAGGAATAGAATTTGAAAAGTAAGCATGAGCATAAAATTTATCAACTTTAAATGGTTGTAACTTGGTCATACTTGCATGAAATAGAATCATACCACCTCTCATACTTAAGTTAATGTGTCAAATATGAAATCCAGGAAGCCAATATAAAATAAGGGTTCATTTGGTCACCATTTAGGTCAAAATAAATTGTGTAGTCAAATGGACTATTTTGGACTGTTTTGGACACCCAACTTGTAAAGCTCATAACTCACTCATGGAAGCAATTTTATAGCTAAAATTTGGTTTGCGATTAGTTTAACATGTTAATAAAAAGTACCCATAATCCTTAAGTCAAATTCGTAATAAAAAGTGCTCAGCTTGTAGATATACAAAATTGTCCTAATTTGGGTAAAAATAGGAGTATGGACCATTTGGGTAAGTTAAAACCTTAGAGAAACTTTGTAAATACTTTTGGACACACTAGATTCATGGTATTAAGAGGTGTATAAAGGATTTTGACCATAAGTGACTTTTACTTAATCAAGTGTAAACTTGAAGTGACGGGGAAACGGAACATTTTATGATTTTATGTGAAGTGTTAAAAAGCGAATTTTGGAAAACAAAAGTAAACATAAGACCTAACTAATAAAAGTTTAAATCATCCGAGCATATCATATAGGATCTAATTAGGTATATTTACTTCTCGTAGGTCTTGGCTAGAAGGTTGCGCGTTCGTTAGGTTGCCTACTTACCATGATTGCCAAAAAGTCATCGTATTGGTCCTAACTTTGTAGGTGAGTTTCTCATGGCCCCTCTTTTTACATGATTTAAATGTTTTGGGGTGGAAATCATGATTTGTTATACTTAAATTGCCATGTTAGTACTTTTAAGTACTCAAAACTTTTTAACGTATTTGAATATCGAACGTATTTGGAAAACTTTGAAATCATTTGAACTTGAACTTATAGAAGTGCTTTGAAACTATGATTTTGATATGTATTGCTTGTTTGATGCTTGATGTTAAACCAACTACTTTTTGCTCAACTCTGGAGATGCCTGGGACGAGACGTTAGTACTTATGGATAGCACTATTAGGATTTGCACTCCTCACCCTTTGATGCGAGGGTGCATAGTACTAAAGCACTTAGACTAGTGTCATTGTTCATGAAGTCTAGTAGTGCAATAACATAAGTCTAGTGTTATCATGTATGGCAGCTAGTAGCGTTATGTATATTTAATGTTGGCTTTGCCATGCTAGCGGATTATGTTGTTATTGGATTTTGGATGCGGTGGATTCGTTTAAGTAGTGATCTCACATAAACACTATAGCATACATATGATTGACTTGTGTTACGTTACCTTAGGTAACGAGAACTTGATTTGGAAACTTAAATCATTTCAGATTCACGACTTTTTTTGATAACTTATTATCATTTTGGATATTTTATTGGATAATCCTGTATCTTTTGAAACTATATTTTGTGTACATATTTCTGTGAGCTCACCAACTATTTTTCAATAGTTGACTGTTTTTATCATGCTTTTAAGGTGATCTTTCGAAAGTGGAAAACTAGTGTTGTTTAGACATTTGCATAAATGTCATGTACTTTGGAAAAACTTATCTTTTGGAAATTTATGTTCGAAAGCCAAGCTACTTAAGATGTATTTTCTACTTTTAAGCTCGTGTTCGAGATTATTTGTAAGAACCCGAACTTAAGGTCATTATTTATTTTGACTTATATATTTATTTTCTAAATTATAGAAAATTTTCTATTTTGTTATTTTGTCGATTTTGGAGGAAATCGTCGGATTTAAGAAAAAGTGTTATGCGATAAAGAATTTAACCGTTTTTGAGCAACAAGAAATCAACGAATCTGTATTTTGGCATCGAATGCCAATTATATCTTTATTTTATAAAAAAATATTTTTATAAAGTTTACATGTGCAATCGAGTTAAATTTTGCGTTTTAGGAAAAAGTGTCAGACTAGAAAAGGTTTTTGGGCCTGAGAATTATAAGTATCGTTTGTTAGGAAGAAGTGGGCCGAAACCCACTCCTCCCTCTTGCTTTAGAACCTGCCATAAGCCCAAGCCATACACCCTCATGTTTATTTTCACTTAACTTGATCCACTAACTAGTTTAGGCCCAAGACCCATGTCCATTAACCCTTTTTATTTACATGTATCGACACACACACATACTGTCAAATCCAAAACACAGATAAAAATCATTCATCTCCCTCTCCTTCCTTGGTTCGACGCCTCACTCACCAAAACCCACCATTTGATCTTTAAAACCCCCAAAAATCTATTCCTTTTTACACTAAATCAACTCTACAACAAACCCCAATCACTCTTCAACAATGAAAAGCCTTCATGCATCAAGTTTTACAAACCCTTGAATTCTAGAAGATTTTCCATTTTCAAGTTTTAGGGATTTTTGTTGTAAAAAAAGCAATTAGGGTTCGATTGTGAAGGATTTGGGTAAATAAAAATCAAGGAACGGTTTGGTTTCTTGCTTCCTTGGTTTCGGCAGCCCACACCCCCAACTTAGGGATTGTGTTTTGATTATTTACTTTCATTCTTAGTGTTGTAAGTACCCCTAATTTACCTATTTCAATTGTTTAATTTTTGTGATAATGCATGTGGTTAATTAATGGTCTTTTCAAGCATGCATATCCCTGATCTTGTGAATCTTTGGTTTGATCTAAAAAGTTATGTTATAGTGTATGGGATGTGTTTGGGAGATGATTAGTATCCTTGCATGATGATTGATGGTGGTTTGGATGAGTTTAAAATAGGTTTAGAAGGATCATCTAGGGACTGTTTTGATAACAGCAGGTTGTCGACCCTTTTTCTCAAAATTTTTGACTTGTTCCTACTGTTATTATTTGATATTTGGAAAAATAGACACTTAGGACTTGATTTGGTGAGTTGTATACTCAACCAACTCCTCCGGATGAAGGAGTTATGGTCAAATTACGATCATAGGTCAAATCTGGACCTTTGAATATAAAACGTGTTAATATCCAGGTTTTTGAACTAAAGGCATGGGTATTATGGCATGGAGCAGTACTAGACCTCCCAAGGGAACTCCAGCACTTGGCCTTGTATCCATTGCTATCTTAGATTAGGATTTATGGCCAAAACCGTAGAAATTAGAATTCCAGCCAACTTTCTGGTTTGACCTTAAGTTAGTAAAAATCCATTTCCTGTGGATTGGTGAATGGTTTAGTTTATTGGCTAAATGTTTTGAAAACTAGACTTAAGTGGATTTCCATGGGCGAAAGCCTCATTTTTGTATCTTTTATAGGTGAAGAGATACAGTAGCGTGAACTTGACAAAAATCTAGAAAATAAGTTTTCTGTTTTGAGTTTCAGTTAGTAAAATGAACTTTTCTCTTAGATGGTAAACAATTGGAACGATTGGCTTAGTGTTCTGGAAAGTAGACTTTAAGGGCTTTCCAGAGGTTTAAGCCTCATGTTCATAGCCTTAATGGTCTCGGTTCAATGTTGCACATGTTTTGCATTTTTATAAACTAGTTCTTATATAACTATATGTAAGTATTAGAATACTTTATAATATTATGTCGCGACTTATTATGTAGGTCCTGAATAATTTCTTGGAGTTTCTCGTGGTTTCAATTTCTCGATTGCTCTCGTCTCTTCTTTACCTGGTGAGTTCATAGCCTCGCCTTTACTTTTATTTGTTTTATGGGTAAACCCTCGAGGGAGAGATACATGTTGATTTAAAAATTGACACAAGGATTGTTTGGTATGCTGGACCCGTTCCTGAATTATATTTTGCATGAGTACCTATCGCATAAAGTCCCTAATTTCATGAACCGCTTAATTGCTTGGATTAGTGAGCGCTAATACATTTGATAGATCTATTGGGGTTGACATCCCCGTCCGGGGTCTGGATCCATTGCGGGAACACCCTTGAACGGACGATTTGTGATTAGAGAAATGAGGTATATTGGCGATGATACCTCGTGTGGGGGCAAATAAATTGTTTATCATATGGTAATTTATTACATATGTGGTTGATGTTAACGCTTGCGGTGTCATGAGCTCGGTGCAAATATTATATAACTTGTTTGATCCACAATGTTATAAGATGATGTATAAAAATAAAACTTGTGTTCATATTATGGTTTATGAAAACTCTATGAATTCACTCAACATTTCGTTGACTTTTTAGCATTTTTTATCTCATGTAATCAAGGATGATGGATGATTTGAAGCTCATGAGGATGGTCTCGCGTGGTTTATGCTTGAACTTTGAATTATCCCCATGTTAAAATGTTTATGATACAATTTGTATTTGTGTACTTGATCTTATGATGGGTGACTTTTATGGTACTATGGTTTAACCATATGTTGAATATGGGATATTGTTCAAACTTGTTTATTTTGGGACCAATGTTATTATAACGTCTCTTTTGAGTCGTTCTTTATGAATTATGTGTGATTGTGCTAGGAAGTAACACCCATATATGTTCCGCTGCGCTGTCCCGAAAATGGGGGTGTTACAGATTGGTATCAGAGCCATAAGTTATAGAGAACTAGGTCAACTTTTCAAAAACCTAAACTATAACTATTTTTGGGTTACGCACGCAAAGACTCCTCGTGGCATTCATCCAGTCATCCCTGTAAGTTTACTTTTTGAAGTAATGGTTTATGCTTTATGCTTGGTTAATCATGGATGAGTAGTATTTATGAAGTAAATACTGTAATATGTATATATGATGATATAATGCATATGGATTATTATGTTAAACAAAAGAGATTTGTTTATGTATAAAGATTAAATGAATATTATTCATTAGTTATTGAAATTATTTTGGATGGATATTCATCCATGTATATCTTATATAAGTTGATTATATAATATAGTGACCTTATATGCTATTTTGCATGATTGTAGATAATCATGGCAAATGTACCCCCGAATGATCCCAACGTCAATGCTTCTGCTATTGTGCCTGCTCCTGCGAATCCTGAACACGCACCGGCTCAACCCGTAGGTCTTGGAAATGGTTTTGCCTCTCACTGGATTGGGAGTAACATCCCTAATAATCAAAATGGTTGGATAGAAGAAGAAGACCCAGAGGAGGAAGAAGAAGACCTGGAGGAGGAAGAAGAAGACCCGAAGGAGGAAGAAGAGGACCCGGAGGAGGATCCGGAAGAAGACCCGGAGGAGGATCCGGAAGAAGACCCGGAGGAGGATCCGGAAGAAGACCCGGAGGAGGATCCGGAAGAGGAGCCAGAAGAAGGTGATGATGAAGAAGAGGAGATGGAGGTTGATGATGAAGAGAATAATTCAGAGGTTATTAAACCGGTTGAGCCATTACCACCTGTTTCTCAGTTTGGCGGTAACTTTCATGGAGGATGATGATGATAAAGCTGCCGCTGCCGAAGACCCACAACCCTCAGAGTCGCGTGGATCACCACATGACTCACTCTAGTCTAGTATCATCCTAGCTTTTTGTTATGTTTGAAATCACTAACAACCGAACATATTGGTTTGTAAGATTCGTACTAATGATTGCAATGGCTTGCACCATATTTTTGTGAAACAAATCTAACCATGTACTGAAATCTTTGTGATGAATGTGTTAGGATCTTAAACTAGATAGATCTTCTAGCCTTTGTGGTTGTATAGTACTTATGTAATCACAAGTATATACGTGAGAGACTCTAACAATTGTTTAGGCGGAAACTAAACAATGCAATATAAAGAAGAATAAATATAAATAATGATCCTCTATGGATCTCTCTATTGATAATAAAATGTTTTTGTAATTCGTAATCGGTACAAAACCCTAATGCTAAAGGTTTCTTTTATAGAGAAGAAACCCTAAATTGCTAAACAAGATTCCTAAAATTGCGTAAGAGATATACATCAATCTCTTCCTAAAAACGCGTAATATCAATCTCTTCCTAATTTATCTCATTCCTATCTTTATGAGATAACTCTAGAATATATCTATAATTCCTGCATACAATAATCACGTCTATAAATAAGATCAGCAGATTCTATATCTCTGTCAGCAGAAATGAGAACATGACCAGCAGAAACATAATCAGCAGAAATCACTTAATGCCGCCAGCAGAAACGAACATCTCTAACAGCAGAAACGACACTTAGTCGTTTTCAATAATTCCCAACAATCCTCCCCTAAACTTGGTTTTGACTCCGTTAATTCCAAGTTTCTAGATAGATCTTCTCGAAGCAAGAGGATTGAGGAGCAGCAGAAACAAAGTAAGCAGCAGCATCAGAAGACCAGCATCAAATGAAACTGTAACCAGCAGATACAATGTAACCAGCAGCAACAATACAAGCAGCAGAAACTGTAGAAGCCACAGCAGCATCCGGTCTTTGCAGCAACATAAGTAGATTTGATAACCTTTACCAAGTAGCTACTCACTCTTGGGCTAGTTGATACTTTGGTGATAACAAACACCCTCCCCCTGTAGTAACAAAAAACCAATCCATTTCTCAAACATGAATCAAGGTGAATTATAAACCCTAAACAGTTTTTGGCAAACCGTCACCCTAGCCATACAACGTAAATGACACGTCTTTACCTGTAGCCGTTTGCTCAGTACTAGCCAGACTCTTACATACACAGAGAAATATTGTTTAGGTGATAAAACCATAAGTGACATTTTAGTAAATTGTCACTAATCACGATTTGTAGAAAGTCTTTACCGATGAGCCTGTTTGCTATGAGACTAGCCCACTTTTCATCCAAAGAATATGGAAAGTTATAACCATACCAGTTTTTGGGGTAACCTGGCAACCGATCAACGGATTTGATAAAGTCTTTACCAAGAGCCGTACCCTCTTGGACTAGCCACTCTTTGTTACAAGAACATGGTGAGTGAAGGCCATAGGATTTTTAGCAAACCCTTACAGCTATCAACGGATTTGAGAAACACACCAAAGCCCGTTTAGCAAAGGTGAGCCAGACTCTTTTCTTGGGTGTTTAGCCAAAGGTGAGCTGAAAACCATTTGTCGTGCAGTGCAAGCACTAACACCAAAGGTATACAACACTATATCTAAGAAAACATATGTTTTTTTTTTTTTAAATAAATGCAACTAAACTATTGAAGCAAATACAAACACTAACGCAGAAACAACTTACATAGGAGCAGATGCAAGACATTCATATGATTGCCGTAAGCCAGTCTGGACCGTCTGAATAATATTCCCAGCAACAACAACATCCCGACAGTAAGAGTGGTGTAACTGTGAGCCTGTGGCGTAACATCCGTTCAAGCAGTGTTGCCAACCGGGATAGGATAGAATTTGTCCACAAACATATACACATTCTTCCATTCTTAAATCCAGGACATAACAAGCTCATGGGATTAAACTTCCATCCTAACTCACGAAGCCATGTCTTCTTGTGTACGAAGTGGCCAAAAATCCTTCCACGTCATCCGAATAGAAGTGACTGACACAACATATTCCATCCCTCCAGAGTCATAAAAAACCAATTTGACTTTCTGGTTTAGACCGAAAGAAACCTATTCATTCCGACGTCGGCAAAAGAAGAAAACCTCACGGAAAAACATGAGGTATCAACTGTTTCAAGTAGTAAAGTACTTTCCGCCGCCTGTTCTGCTGATAATAAAACATGAATATAACTGTTAGCCAGGCGGGCAATTCACCATCTCCCAATCTTAAAATTCCACCATATGGAAGAGGAGTAATATAATTTTCCATGTCATCATCACTCTCACTTCTCAGAACGTGAAAAAATTTCCTCAACAGTTTTAATACCATAGGCAGTTCTCACTCACACCCCAAGATGTTTACGACGATTCCTAAGGAGAAATGAGGCATAAGTCAGAAACAGTATCCACCTTAACTAACCATGATAAACAATCTCATCCATCAGGAACTTGTCCACCAACACAACACTCATGCACCCGAAATAGACTTACCCAAAGATAATCACAGCAATCACGTCATCATCCCGAGACAGGGTTCAGGTAGCAACTCGAGACTATCCAATCTGCTGCGACCTCATCACAATCCGAGGAAAAACTGCATTAATACCCCTAGCAGCAGAATCAGCAAATTGTGAAACTCCATGTTACTGTATGACCCGCAGAATCCCATAGCTGCGTGTAGTGTTGACATTAAATACAGTAAATATAGCACAAATGCCCACCAGTGGTATTGGGAGCAGCAAAGCCCAGACAAAGCGGAGAAGCGAACCAGCAGGAAGGACTTACCACCACCAGCAGAATCCGGATCATCAGCAGGTGGTGTGGTAGCAGCAGGAACACTCGATGGCTGTGAAGTACCGCGTTCCACCCTTTGTCTCTTAGAAGGAGGCTCAGTAATGGCAGGCTTGGGTCGAAACAGGTTGTACTGAGCACTCAACAAGCGATCCTTTTCAAGGCGTCTACAAATATACTCGTACTCTTCAACCAACTGTTTTTGATTCATAGCCTTGACTTCTTTCATTGTGATGGTACCATTATGAGCTGCACACCATTGATTTTTAACCAAGTTGCGCATCAGCTGTGTGACCTCAGATTTCTTCAATGGCTTACCCTTGAGAGCTCGATACCGTAAGTCTGCCAAGGCTCGCTTTTTCCGTTCCTTAACAGCAGTCATGCGCTCAATAAAGTTTTCCTCGGTTACATCAGCGCCCAACAACTCGCGTGCCAATGCAGGATTTGAACCAACTTGCATCATCAAATTCAACCAGTCTGTTTCTGTCATACGCATCATAAGATCGTCCAATTCCTTTGCGCGCTCTTCAGAAACATTTGGCAAGTCCTCCTGAGCCAAATCCTCAGCCCGTAACCTTTGAACCAACCGCTCACTAGCCTGTTCTTCCTCGAATCGTTTCCTGGCTTGTGCATCCTCTGCAAGAAACTCAGCAGGAATATCCAACTCAGGCAGAGGAGCCTTTCCTTTATCAGCAGCAACAGAAAGACCAGCAGGTTCAGGGACTGCTGTGTGAGGAAGGACACCAGCAGAAATATTAGCTCGAAACTGCTCAAAGGCTGGAGTAGTAAACTCTGTCCTGGCACGGCGATAAGCAGACCTCTTACGCCTTAGAGGAACCTCCTCTTCTTCTCGTTCCTCCACATCATCAGAAGGAACAGCAGGTTGACCTAGAGCTGCAGATGCCATACGTGATAATCCATCAAGGTCAATATCATCCTGAATGTCCACATCCCCTTCCTCTGTTGAGGCATCAACCACCAACCGTGTGTCCCGCATCTTTTTAACGGTTTTCTCTAACTTCTTGACTCTAGAGACAAGTGTCAAAATAGCACCCCCCATAATTTTCTTTGATTTTCCCAGCTCAGTTTCCAAGGAGTCTATACGTCCCATACACCTGTCAAGTTTTGCAGATAAACTAGTTAGTAGAGCAGGGTCCTCTGCCCTACCAGCAGCATCGGCTGTTGGTGTAGGAGCATCATCGGGCCCAACAGGTGACTCCACATGGAATCCACCATGAGTGGTGTCATCTTCCATAGAAATGATATTATCAAGGTCCTCAGGCTCAAGATAGTTGTCAGGCCTAGGTTGGGGACCAAAGATAACGGGTTCCTCAAGGTCAGGGTCAACAAAATCATGGGGTCTGGGCTGTGGGCCAAAAATAATTGGTTCAATAACATCAGGGTCCACATACCCAGCTGGTCTAGGTGCAGGGCCAAACACTAATGGCTCCTCAAACATAAAGGTCTGAGCTGGTGGGGTCTGTAAAGGAGAAGGTGGTCTCTCAGATGCAGGCTTCCACTCCGGTGTTGGTTCCCTAACAGGGGAAACCGGAGGAGAAAGAGGTACAAGGTGTGCCTCAGCTGGTCTACCAGCAGCTTCATTAGCAGCAGCATTATCCTCATTAGCAGCATCATCATCACCAGCAGCATCATTGCCAGCAGCAGCAATGGCAAGCATGGGGGTGTCAAAGGTATTGGCTGACCCTCCCATTTAAATTTCATATTGGCAAAGATTTTCCTAGTAAAGCCAAATGTTGGTCTAGGGGTTCGGTCAGCAGTCGCTATGGCCACAATCATTTATAAAAATCTTGGGTACAATAGAAATTTATGCTTCTTAGCCTTAATATTCCCAATCATCCCCTCCAAGATAAATCAAGAAAAATTGTATATCCTACGAGTCGACAAACAAATAAGGGCTGTGGCAATGGAACTCGGAAATTGATTCCAACTTCCAGCCTTAGGACTTAGACAGTGCATAATGGTGTGCACCAGAAATCTCCATTGAGGAGATAAATTGTGCTTAAGAAAAGTAAGAGACCCATCCGTCGGATACCCAATTACCCTCATACCCTCAAGAATATCATTAATAAGCATGTCAAAAATGCCATTAGCATCGTCAAGTTGTAACTGAGCCCTAATGAGAGACTCAGTCATGATCACCTCGCGGCCGTCAATTGTTACGACTAGGTCATGAGACCTAGCAGCATTTGGGCGAACAGTAGCTGTTGCCCAAAATTGTTTGACCAATGAGTCAAACATGACCGGAGGGTCATGAGTCAAAGCGTACCTTAATGGAGAATGGTCCAAATAACTGAGGATATCTGTGAAGTCCTCGCAGCCTCTTTCCCTTCCCAAGTATGCGAGCTTGTTGTGGTCATCTTTGTACATGAGTGCCGCCATTGGTGATGATTGCAGTTAGGTTGAAGATACAGAGTATGCAGAGGCAAAAGATGTTGGTGTATGTGTGGGAATGATGAAAAATTGATTTGCGATTAATTAGGTTAATTTTGGCGTCGCAATTGTGAAAAGGATATCCTTGTTTAAGTATTCGATTGGTAAAATTTTTAACCTTGGAAGTTGAAAATAATCAAGTGAATAATGCCAAATTGTATGCCACTGGTCAGGTGACACTAGTGGAAACCGCCAATACGTGTGATAATATAGATTTAAAACGAAAACTATTCAACTTTCATATTTAAGACCAGCAGGTATAAAGTCAACCATTAGTAACCACTCTTAAAACCAGCAACAACAGAATGAGCAGCACAAACTATTCATTCAGCAGATACATTGTGACACCAGCATGATTGGAGACTACCAGCAGAAATAAATCAGCCAGCAGAAACATGATACTACCAGCACAAACCAGTTCAGTAGCATAAATATATTCAGCCAGCAGAAAAAGTCAATCAACAGCAGAAACCATGCACGCAGCAGGAACACACACCCTATCAGCAGAAATGAATCCGCCAGCAGAAATGAATCCACCAGCAGAAGTATGCCAGTAGAAACATAGTACTACCAGCAGAAATCAAGCATCCAGCAGGAAGGATAACTACCAGTAGAAACAGAGTACTACCAGCAGAAATCAAGCATCCAGCAGGAAGGATAACTACTAGTAGAAACAGAGTACTACCAGCAGAAACCACTGATTCGTTGATAGTATATACTTGTGCGACAAGTAAGAATCAGTATGATAAAAAAGATTCCTAGAAGAAGCAGATATTTTTGTTTTTTTTTTCTGTTCCGCCCCGGGTCGTAGTGTCCCAACGAGGCTGCTCATTGTAAAATTTATGTCCTGGTTCTGATGGAAAATTGAATGTGTGAGAATATTATGATGGGAACACTGACTATGTAAATTACAACGAGAAATAAAATTAAATATCTAATTTAATCTACGGGGTAATACAAGCAAAGGAATATGGGGATGTGTCTTAAAAACTTGAGGTGAAACTAGTAAAATTAGTTATGTGTGAAGTCCTTAAAATTAGAATCTTATACTTTGAAAATACGGGAACAGATCAGGTATCGGGAAACTTAATTATTTAAAAATTAGAAAATAAATGCTAAGATTAAATTAAAATTGTGAAAATTAAATTCTAATTAACTTTAATCTTGAAAAATAGAAAGAAAACTCGAACAAAAACGGTGGTCGTTTGAATGTATAAACGAAAAGGAATCGGTAAAGCACCGGTAAAACGGGTGCTAAGACTGAATTTGTAGAAAAATTGCCTATACTATATTTTATATTTTTCCTAGGAACGCGTTAAAAATGAAAAAGGAAAATTTTGTAATAAAAGAATATATTTTTTTATTAATTTTTTAGGATTTTTTAATGAATTTTTTTATGGATTAAATTTAAAACTTAATTTAAAAACTAAGAAAATAGAGAAAAGACAAAAATATATGTAAAAGTTATGTAAAAAATTCTGAAATATATAGAGAATAAAATAAAGAAAAAGTTTAACAATTCTAAGAAATAATATGATAACTAATGCCCAAATTTTAACGGTTGATTTATATGTATAAAGTATATTTAAAATAAATTAAATTTTACCTAAATTAATTAATTCTAATTTAAATTATGAAGTGTACTAAAGCTAACTGTTGTTAAAGACTAAGGACTAACAGTGAAGAAAAGGACACAGATAAGGACAAACGGGGTAAGTATAGGCTTAGACTAACATTAGGGACTTAAAAACAATGTTAACTGAGAAAAGAGAAAAGTTACACAATTGGTCCGCCTGAAGTGGACCCTAAAGGACTAACAGTGAAAGGACACAAGGACAAACGGGGTAACAGGCTAACTAACCACAGGGACTAACAATGTTAACTAGAAAAGACAAAATTACACAAATGGTCCCTGAAGTGGACCCCGATTACAAGGTGGGTCCAAAGTGCTTATTAGCAAAAAGCTAAAGAAGCAAAGCTGTTAAGGGGCTTGAGGGGAGTATTTTTTATAAAAGGGGCATAAGCTGAAGTGGACTAAATAAGCTAGAAAAGTAGCTTTTTGGACTGACAGAAACTAAATAAGCTTATGGGCTTATTTGCTTTTTTCTTTGAGATTTAAGCTACAAAATAAGCTAGAAAGCTAAGGGGATAAGTTACTAAGGCAAGGGTGGCCTAATGTTAAGCTAGGGTCACTAAATAAGCCCTGAGATAAGCTAGAAATGAAATAAGCTATGTGACAGTTTTAAAAAGAAAATAGAAAAAATGGAACTTTAAGCCTAGAATAAGCTATACTAGAGGGGGAAATAAGCTATGATATTTTGGGGAATTAAAGGGCTACTAATAAGCTATAATAAAAAGCTAAAAGATCCTAAGGCTTAATACCTAAATAAGCTAAACAAGTGGGCTGAGTTTATGGTCTCAGCACCAGGGGAGGTAAAACAGTGAGCTAAAGGCTTATTTGAGCTTATGCAATAAGCTCTCAAGAGCTTTTTAGCCAAAACAAACCCAAAACAGATTAATAAGTGAGGCAAATGAGCTTATTTTCAAAATTTGAGCCCTTAGAGTTAAGAAAAGGCTGCTGATGTTGGGGCTTGAAAATGGGAGTTCTTAAAAAGTTTGCAAAGCCAAGTTTTGACTTATACTTGGTCAAGCCAAAGGGACAGCACAAGGGGTTGGATTTATTGGCTAGAAACAACAACAAAGAGCACACAATGGTGTGCTTAAGCTGCTTATGCAGCTTGAGCACTTAAGCTCAATTATGCTTATTCAAATCTTGACAGAAACCAAAGGAAACATAAAAACTAATTTTTAAACTAAAAGTGGTGATTAAATTGTCTTAATAAAGCCCACACACTCAGCCAAAGTTGGCTGAGTGAGCTTGACCCATACCAAACCCAAAATGACCCATTTTGGGGTTAAACCAAACACCCCCTTATTTTATAAAAAAAACTTTTTAACTGATTTTTTTGTAAAAGAAAGCAGAGATAAGTGATCACAAGTAAGTTTTAATAACTTTTAACACATGTTTAAACAATTTAACAGAATTAAACAGTTTTAAATGATGCTTGAAATTTCAACAATAGCAATTTTCTCAAAAACACTTAACTTTTATTAAAACTGAAAGTATTACAATAAAAACTTGAAAAGAAACTGAGTACAATGATTTTTAAAGCAAACTTGATTAAAATTTAAACTAAGGAAGTAAAAACGGGATTTTTTTTCTTTTTCTTGTTCTCTTCTCTTTTATAGAGGCCCTCTTCCTTCTCTTTGTCTTGGGTTGTGATTCCTGTGAGAGTAGGAAGCCTCACACTCAATCCTAGCCCTCCATTTGGTCTTGTACACAATCTCACCATTGAAGGGGCACGGGTTTTTGTGTATTGTTGAACTGGAAAGGTTATAGGGGTAATGGGGAGTGGGGAAGGGTATGGGATGGCTGTAGAGTGTACTAGGGTTAGTGGTTTTGGCCAAAAACCATGGGGGAGGGTGGTTTGGTTTTGGCGCGAAGGCTGGGTAAGGACGGGTTGTTTGCAGGGTTTAAAAGAGAAGATTGGGGAAGAGGCAAGAATGCCCCCCCAACTCTCTCTCTCTTTTCATTTTGTTTTAAGCCGATTTTTAGTTATAACAAGGTTTAGAAAGTGACGGTTTTGGTCCTTGTGGTTTATTAACAAAAGATTTAAAAGGGTTTGGCAAATTGCAAGAATGGTCCCTGCTGTTTTATAACTAAAAGAGAAAAAGGTAAATTGCAAAACCAGCCCTTGTGTTTTATTTTTGCCTTTTCTTTATAAAACAAGTTTCAAAATTGGCAATTTTAGCCCCTAAAGTTTATAAAAATGGATTTTGGGCTTTTGTTGGGCTTGGGTTTTGTGTTGGGCCCATTGGGCTTGTATTGGGCCCACTTGAGTGTGTCTGGGCCCAATAAGGTTTAGGCTTATGTTATTGGGCTTTTTAAGGCCCAATAAGGTACAGGTTTGGTTATTGGGCTTTTTCAAGCCCAATAAGGTTATGGAGTGGGTTTTGTGTGTACAATGGC
>BQNB010112421.1:0-22156 GCA_026074375.1 Tanacetum coccineum
GGTGATAGTGGTGTAGGTGCGGCAGCATACTCAGTAATACATGCCTCCATAGATGGTGACATAGGTGGCTCAAGTCTGACAGTCTTTCGTGCCCTACAAAGATGTGTCTAAGTAAAGGGGACCTTAGTCTGAGGTGATCTGGGTGTAGGTGCAGACTCATTAGTCTCGAATGCCTCTGCATCCCCAGCAGAGGGAATAGGGTCAACAACAGGTACAACAGAAGAGTCGGCCAGAGCTAGGTGCTCCTCCTCTTCCTCGTCATCATCCTCATCCTCAAAGGGCTCCCTATCCTCGTCATCAGTATCATCATCATCGTCGTCATCATCATCGGAGGGCTCATTATCATCATCCCCTCCGTCAGCAAGATAATCAGCATGATCCTCCTCGGGCTCCTCCTCTGAATCCTCTTCCGGATCAGAGTCTGCCACATAGCCTGGTGATAAGGCGATAGGCGAGGCATCAGCAGGTAGAGGCTGGTCCTCTAAGGGTGCCTCAGCATCGGCTGGCACTAAGTACCCGAGGTACTCAAGCTCAAGTACGTATGGTACCTCAACAGGTGAAGGTGGGGGCTCAGAACAGGGTACGTAATCGAGAGACGGTGGGTGCTCAGGTCCTGGCACATAGTCTGAAGATGGCGGGGCTACCAGCTGCATGGGGAGTCCATTGTATCCGTATACAATGACTCGTGGAGAACCTCCATCAGACAGCTCGTCATCAGCTCCCCAGAAGACTCTACCTGGCTCAGAATCAGTGTAGACAGATGTGTAGGTGACCGTAGATGAAGAAGACATGACAAGATCTGTAACTCTCAAATAGAGTTTACATTAGTACATATATAAGACCCATAATAATATACTTAATATTATAAACACGTATGTGAACCATGCAGCATCTAGTATACTCAACTAATGCAACAAGTAATGTATAAGTGAATGTCCCATGAAAATCCCTTTGTATGATGCAATGTTTGAAAACAATTATAGTCCAAGTAAAAACATTTGACCTGGTTCTCTATAACCTGGCTCTGATACCAATCTGTAACACCCCCAAATTGGGTCGCAGCGAAATAATGAGTCCGGGAGCGTTACTTCATAGATCAATAGCACAAGATATGAGAACGACCTCTAAAAGAGTCGTTTAAAATACGATACATTGGATTTATTGAAATTGTTTAATACAAAGCGCAACGGCTTAAATTGTTCAACATTTGATAACAAAGATTTTAGATCATAACAAAAATCCCAAGATGTAATGACTCCAAATCTTTTATGCATGACTCCCCAAAAGAGTATCCCAATGTATCCTTAGCACCTCGTGCCTCATTGGCCTGAGAAAACATGCTTTAAAACGTCAACATAAAGTTGGTGAATTCATAAGTTTATGTAAATATAATGTAGGACCATAAGATTTTCAAGTGTATGATAATGCAACAGATGCAAACATCACAAAGTGTAATTACCTTTCTCTAAGCTCATGACACTGAAGCTCGACATGTATGAATTACAATATAAATTTCCTACTGATAATCAACTTTTTAGGGTTAATTATATCAAATATATAGTATAGTATTACCGGAAGTATCGGTCTCTCGCTTCGTTACCCACCAAGTTTGAAACCGGACCGGGGTCGTTATGTCTCGACGAAGCGTGAAATTGACGGTTACGTTATTGGTTTGACTTTTGGATGCTTGAATAATCAAAGATTAGATTGGTTATCTAAATCCTACGAGAAATTATGGAAATTTAACTAAGGAATACTTAAAACTACGGGAAAAACATAAAAAGGCACGGGAATTTAAACTTAAAACTACGGGAAAGCATAAGTAGGCAATTAAATAACTTAAAAATCTACGGGAAACATAAATAAGGCATAAAAGGAAAAACCTAAGTCTACGGGAATAAAAAAACAAAGGCAATTAATGTTAAAACGCGAAAACGGGAACGAGAATTAAAAACGAATGTGACTAAAAAACTAATTTATCAAATTTTAATCCTAAAGTGATTTTTTAACTTTTAATAAATCTTAAATGCTAAAAAAGTACAAAAAAGAAAACTAGATCAAAAACGTAGGTGTTTAAGGCTAAAAACGCGAAGAAAACGAGAACGGGATTCGATCCCGTTCTTTAAAAAACAAAATTTTAAAATATTAACTCTACAGGTGCAAATATATTTTTCCTAGGTCCTACATGATACAAGAAAATTTAAAAAAAAGAATTATATTTTTTTGATTTTTATTTTATTTATTTATTATGATTTAAAACGATTTACAGGGAAAATTATTAGAAAAATAGTAATAAAATGGGAAAATTATGAAAAAATACAAGAAAATAGTTTAAGGCATGTAGAATGTAGAAAAAATAAAAGGGGGAATACAACTTATCAAATAAGCTATCAAATAAGCTAACTAAGGGCTGATGGCTTATTGGCTAAAAAGAGGATATAAATTAAATGAAACAAACTATGAAAGAAAAAGACCCCGGGGCAGTTGGACGTGTGGTGTGTGTGTGAGGTGCTTGCTAACTAAGGGAGTGGTCACAGGTTCGACCCCTGTGCCTCTCCTTTTTGTTTAAACATTTTTTTTTCAATTTTTCTTTTTGAAACTCAAAGACAAGCTAGAAATAAGCATATTTTACAACTACAACTTTTTGTGAAAACTTACAATAAGCCAGGAAAAAGCATTTGAAAATCACAGTTTACACTTAAAAGCTTTTTGGGACATTTACACTCAACAGGTTTACTAAGTGGCTCATTTAACTAAATTTAAGGGCCTTAAAGGAATAGCAATGGTTCTAATAATGAAAACTTAATAAGCCAGCACTACTATCATTCATAATAAGCCAATAATAAGTAATCTTAACAACTAATCATTAAGGAAAAAGCTACTAGGAAAAGGGGATTCAAACTATTAGCAAATTTAAGCTAAATAATGAGCTCTAAAAGCTGTAAGATGAAATAAAAAAAACTAAAACAGATTATCAAAAACACCTATTAAGCACGTTTAAACTGATTTTAAGTAATTTAAGCTAAAGACATAAGCTAAAAAGGTAAATGCAACTAAAACTTAAACTACTTAGTTTTGAGTTTTATGGCAAGGTGGCCAATGCAACCCTAGAATAAACTGAGCAAATAAGCTCAAAAAGCTAGGCTAAACAGGCAGTCTACTTAGCAAGGCAAGAAAAGCTAGGAGAAATAGGCATTTAACTAAAAGCAACTAATGGTATTTTAAGCCTAAGGATACTACTAGCAGCCCTAAATCTAAACAAATAAATAAGCTCTAACTTTGAAAATACGCACTAACAGTTCAAAAGCACACTACAGGCTATTAGCTTTTCAAATACCAAGACCTACAACATACTTTAACTATACTAACTTTAGGATAGAAAAGTGCTATAAAAAAAACTTGGAACGAATCTTGATAGATTTAATGCTAAAACAGAACTAGCAATAGCAGACCTAATGCCAAGGTTTCAAACATGAAATGAGACTTAGTTAACACTTAAAACATGACATTTAACAAAACTAAACCTAGAAGCTGATCATTAAGTTAAAAACTCACAGATTCAAAGGATAATTAGACAAAAACTCAAAAATTACCTTTAAACCTCAAAAACTTAAACTAACTGTTTTTTTTACCTCTATTATCACTAACATAAGCTGGATCAAGGGTCAAGATGGGTTTTGACCCATTTTAACCCATGAGAACAGTCAATCCCAAACACCCCTTTAAGAGATCTTTTTAACATTTTATAACTACAAAAGCTGTTTTATTGACAAATTTGAGACAACCAAATGCTGAGCAAATTAAAAACACATAAAGAACAAAGATTGACAAGAGAAATAAGCACAATAAGCCTAGAAAGGAATTAAGCAGTAAGAAAGCTAAAAATGGACAGATTTGCAAGAAAACATAAGAAACTGAATTTTCATTAAATTAAAAAGGGTTACAAGGTTTTTTGGTTTTAAATTAAAATGACAGAAAAATAAAAACATTTTTTTTAAAAAAAAACAAAAAAATGTTTTTTTTTCAAATGTCAAAAACTACTACTCCTACATTCTACTTACTACATACTTTTTTCTATTTATGTCTTCTCTTTTTATAAGTTGAGAGGGTTTGGCTTCTTGTCTTGGAGCATGAACCTTCTGGACGCTTAATCATGGACCCTTAGATCACCCTTGGGAATAAGAACTTAAAACAGATTTTAAGAAAATTTAAATTTCATTAACTTGAAAACATTACAAGGAAAATTAAGAACTAAATTTGTTGGAAAACTAACTAGGTGAAAACTAAGTAAAGAAAACTATATATGTCCAAATGGCTTACAAGACACGCTATTTATATAAAATGACTAAGTGCTTGCCCTCTCTTCAATCTTTGTCTTCTTCTAGCTGTGTTTCTTTGCTGAGACAGATTGAGAGTGTTTTTGTTGTGTGAGTGAGATGCAAAAGTCATATTGGCAATTCAAAAACCTTGGAGCCCAAGCCGAAGTAATCAAAACCCTTAAAATTCTTGTTGTTTTCTTCGAACCAGTGGAGGGGTTCAGGATTGCCAAAGTGTCATTTGTCCCTTTGTGAGGTGGGGGTGAGTTTTAATGAGTTTTTGGCTGGGGTGAACAGTGGTAGAGGAGGGGGGACAAGGAAGCGTGAATAGTGGAGTTTGGTTTAGGCGAGAAAAATGGTTGTGTGTACAACAGGGGTGGAGTTTGGGGTTAAGGCAACTTTGGTCCCACATGTTATATAGATATATTACATTGAAAGTCCTTGTGGTTTTTATCCTTGTTTGATTTGGCAAATTTGGTCCCTAAAGTTGTATTTTCTTTGACTTGATGACTTCTTGGCTTTGACTTTGTCGGGGTTGACTTTGACGTCGATTTGACTTTGTCTTTTTTATGCTTTTCCATTCCGTGTTCGGTTTTGTCCGTTTTTGCTTGATTTTTTGGGGTTGACTTTTGACTTTGACTTTCTTAGACATTGGCTTCGATTTGACTTTGGCTTTTCCATGCTGCTCGGTTTTGTTCGTTTTTGCTTGATTTTTCATCCTTTTCTCGAATATCCGTTTCCTGCACAAAATAAGTGAAAACATACAAATACAATGTATTTTTGGTACGATTTGGGTCATTTAAGTCCGATTTTAATGGTGAAAGGTATGTGTAAATAAACGCATACTAAAATCCCCCATACTAAGACATTGTCGTGTCCTCAGGCTATGCTATGAAGTAAGCACTTAGAAAACAAAGAATATCGTCCCCCTCGACTAATTAACTTTGAAAAGTAGCTAATGTTCATCAAGGAATTAAAGGCTCCATAGAAAGTTTTGAAAATACCCCGTATTTGACTATATTCCTAAAGTATAAATTACACTTAAATCCCTACACATATTTTTATATTTTTTATTTTCCTCATTTTTTTTGTAGTTTTCATATTAATCAACAAACTAGAATGTTTGACTTTCGTTATTTTATATCATAGAACAAGATGCATTTCGATCCGAGAATGCCCCAAAAAGGTTAAATTCAACCGTCCCCAGGACTTTTCACTTCTTCAAACCAAGCTTAAAACGAATCCCACATTAATTAGAGTTAAGATGCTAACACATATCATATTTGTATCATGTAAACTTTTCACTTCCCGACAATAATATATCTTAAAAGTGATGTGCTATTTTGAATTTCACAACCATGGAACCACGTTTGCAACATTCTAGTTTCACGATCCACCTAGAATAAATGAGTTTGAAGGCGATATCATCCCATGTACGACTTTCGTCTCGGCACATCCCAACCTTTCGGATAAGTGACCAGGCTTTTGACACCCCACAAGACTAGAATACGTGACTGCACGACTTAGGTTTCAAAACTCTCAGATTTTCCATATACACATAGCTTATAAAATAGAATAGTCAAAGTTCAAAAGCATATTTGAATTTAACAAAAAGAGATCTACTTAAATATTAAACATTGATGCAATTGTAACCTTTGACCTTTTAGAAGGCTGCAACATCGGTTGTGAGCCGGCAAGATGCAGCAAACTTTTATCAGTCTCGGATTATTATTTTTACTATGGGTTTTATTTAGAAGGCTCTAACATCGGTTGTGAGCCGGCAAGATACAGCAAACTTTTATCAGCCCACAGTTTATATTTATTATATTTTTGCATTTTTCATCATTTTTATATATATATATAGGGAAAACGTCTTTTTGAAAAATTCAAGTATAAATTTGAACTAAGGCTAAAGTTTTTTGCTATATACTACATAAAAATTATTGATTTAAGTTAATTTCGAAAGTAGCACGTATATTAAACAGGAGTTAAGAGCTTTATGGGAGAAAAAGCGAAAAATTACACACATGAGCTCTTAAGATTTCCAAATAATCCTTGTTTAGCATCCAACTCATACTTAACACTATCATTTTTCGTTCTTCGCAAATATTTGCGAACGCTTAGTCTAAAAGTTAAGGAACAAGCTAGAGCTCAACACGCTCGATCGAGTCAAAATTTACTCTTATTCTACCCAGCAGGAAAGTCAAAATTGTGACAAAACACTTATTTTATTTTTTTAATTTTTAAATTTTTTTCATTTTTTTGGTTTTTGGTGGTAAAAACGGGATTACGTGAAAACAACGGCTGCAGGCACAATCAAATCGAAGATCCCCCCATACTAGAATGAAACATTGTCCTCAATGTTTTTACGAAGGGTCTCTACGCAAATCCTAAGCCGTTTATGAATTATGCTTAAAGATAAACGTTAGTCGATAAGATTAGGATATCGGATTCCCAAAATGAAGCTGAGGATTTGAAGCTCTTGTGATCGAAGGACAAAACCGCGAGCACGAGAGGCTTCAGAATCCGGGCAATCCTGGACAATACAACACAAAACACAAAACATGGAAAAGGTAGAGGCGAGCCTCCTCACAACAACAAAACACTTATTCATTACTACTAAGCTAGCATACTACTACTACGGATAAACTAGGATAAGCATGGGGTGCCTCCCACGAAGCGCTTGTTTAGGGTCACTTAGCTTGACCCAATCCCTGAATTTAATTGTCCTTAGGGAAAGTTTGGAGATCCGGGATATCCATAGCAGGGACATCCCCTCCAAAGTAGTGCTTCAGACGATGACCATTTACTTTGAAGTTTGGCCCGGAGTTTTGGGATAACTCAACGGTGCCATATGGAAAAACTTGAACAATGGTAAATGGTCCTGACCAGCGGGACTTCAACTTGCCGGAGAAAATTTTCAATCTTGAGTTAAAGAGGAGGACTTGATCACACCCACTTTAAAATGCTGTTTTGATCTTTGGCGTCATGAAATCCATCTTAGTTTTCTCTTTGTAAATCAAATAAAATTGTCATAGCATGATCCATGCAGTTCCACTTAATTTCATTGAGTTGAATATGCGTGGTCTCCACCGCGGATTTGAGATCAAAAGTTGCAGTTTAAAGGGCCCAAAGCTTCGTGCCCAACTCAATCGGCAGATGACATGCCTTTCCATATACAAGCTTGTACGGCAGTGCACCCATGGTATTTTGTACGCTGTATACGAAAGGGCCCAGAGAGCTGTCATCCAAGTTGTGTTTTTGTCTGACCAAGAGGCATGAAAAGACATTTTCGCCACACGTCCTTTCAAGAATTCTTTTTAAACCACGATTCGATACCTCAACCTGCCCACGTTGTTGTGGGTGATAAAACGGCGGTGGAGAGACGATGAGTGGACAACATATTTAAGGCATGACCTTTGCAAACTGGTCATGCAAAAAATGTTTTCCAACGATCACGATGATCGGCCTAGGGCACCGAATCTGGCAAAGAGAGATTTAAGAAATTTGCAAACTACTCGGGCGTCGTTGGTAGGGAGCGTCTTCGCTTCAACCCATTTTGACAGGTAATCGACAGCTATAAGTATGTATTTGTTTCCTTTTGATTATGGGAATGGTCCTATGAAGTCTATGCCCCAAACGTCAAAGATTTCACAAACTTGGATTGAATTTTTAGGCATCTCATCCCTTTATGAAATTTTTCCTTGTCGTTGGCACGAGTCGCAATTTTTAACCAACTCGTGTGCATCTTTGTAAATTGTAGGCCAAAAGAAACCGGCATCAAAGACCTTTTTGGCGGTGAGACTTGCACCGTGATGTCCCCCGGTGGGTCCATTGTGGCAAGCTTCGAGTATGTCGAGAGCTTCTTTGCCGTGCACACACCGCAGGATCACTTGATCCGCACAGATTTTGAACAAGAAGGGGTCATCCCAGAAGTAGTGTTTTACATCTTTAAAAAACTTGTTCTTCTGCTGGGATGACATTCCCTTGACAATGAAATTCCCCGCATGGTAATTTGCGAAATCTGCAAACCATGGGGTACTATCAACACGAAGAGCAACCGATCCAAAAGTTTCAAGGGGAAATGTTTCCGTGATTTCCTTGTTCTCGAGTTTATCTTGATGAGGGTTCTCAAGTCTGGAAAGATGACCGGCGGCCAGATTCTCTGCTCCTTTTTTTATCTCGGATGATAGCATCGAATTCTTAGAGCAAAAGGATCTACCACATCAGTCTTGGCTTAGCATCCTTTTTAGTGAAGAGATACTTTATAGCAGAATGGTCGGTATACACTATGCATCCTTTTTAGTGAAGAGATACTTTATAGCAGAATGGTCGGTATACACTATGCTCTTGGACAAAACGAGATATGACCGGAACTTCTCAAAGCCGTAACACTACGAAGCATCTTTATTTTCGGTATCGTAGTGAATGTGTTCTTTTCTTGAGCTTTCGTCATGTTTTGCTGGCATGAGTGCATTGGTTTGAAAATACTTGTTTTTTTTCGCTGCCCTAGGACTGCCCTAATTGCAAGTCACTTGCATCCACACATGAGTTCGAAGGCAAAGTCCCAGTACGAGAGCAATCAAATTGGAGCCTCGGTCAATTTTCTTTTAAGTGGTATTAAAGGATTCCGATACACTCTTTTGAGAAAAGAAATTGAGTCTCATTTTCAAGCAGGTGAGTCATTGGCGGGCTATTTTTGAAAAAGTCTTGTATGAAACGTCGTAAAAACCGCGTGCCTAAGAAAACTAAAACGACACAAAAATAAGCTTTCACAGTAGTTCAGGGGGGTGAGGGAGCTTGCGATAACGTCAACTTTAGCTACGGTCGATTACCTCAAATTCCTGACTTAGAGATTTTGTTTCCAAGAACAATGCCTTCTTCACCAATAAAATGGATTTTTCTCCCCAGCTTTAGGACCAATTTGTGTCTTCCACACCGTTTTATAAAACTTTTGGTCCAAATGGGATAGCATAAAGAGAAAGAATCCCCGAAACTGAAAAGTCATACCATAAACACTTCATTGTTTTTTTTCCAATCAGTTGCATGGCAGATTGCCAATCTAACATCGTTTAAACATGCCCGGATGCATTGCATAGCCCAAAAGCATTCTGCAGCGATAGGCAAATGTTCCGTATGGACAAGTAAATGTTGTCTTTTCTTGGTCCTTCGGGTCTATAGGAATCTGAAAATAACGCGAGAAGCCATCGAGGAAACAATAGTAATGAATATCCCGCAGAGTCCTTTCGAGCATTTGATCCATGAAGGCAATGGAAGTGTCCTTTCGGGTAGCTTCATTCAACTATCTGTAGTCAATGCATACTCTCCACCCTGTGGACCATCGAGCGGTATAAATCAATATCATCATTTTTTACACGGTCCATGGCACCCTTTTTTTCGGTACAACAGTGCACGGTGCAACCCATGGACAGTCAAAGATCGGATAAATTAATCCGGCGTCAAGAAGTTTTTCAACCTCTTTTTTGATGACGTCGTGGATTTTCGGATTTACCCACCTTTGATGCTGAACCGTCGGTTCGTAGTCCTCTTCCATGAGAATTTTGTGGGTATAAAACTCTGGGTCAATACCCTTAATATGGGAAAGTTTCCAAACGATAGCTCGCTTGTGGGACTTTAGAACCTCGATCAGAGCGCCCTTTTCCTCATTCTTTAAATCTTTTGCAATTATGACGGGAACTTGTTGTTATCCTCCAAAAATGCATATTCTAAATGAGGTGGCAAGTCCTTGAGTTCAACCTCAGGGGGCTCATTAACTGAAGATTAATTCATTGTCTTGTTTCATCACAAATTTTTAAGATCTTCTCTGATATCTGGCAATAATTTCCTTGTACGGAGTGGTGAAAGCAATCACTATAGGATGCTTCGAGGAGAAAGAATGTCCCCATCGAGGGACATAATAAGTTGGATCAACTTCCGGTGAAGTTGGATCATCCTCTAAAGCAAGAAAAGATCGGCTTCTCGTTCATAAAAGGAGAAAATCACGACTGTTCCCCGGAATTGGAGTTAAAGTCTGAGTATGAAATAGAAACGATTGGATCATAGTAGGAGTGGATTGCCACTAGAAGTCACATTGAGAATCCAATGAAACTTGCTTAAAGTATTTTTCACAAGCCATAACAATGAAGTCCAATTCGGTTTTGCCGTCATATGATTGTAATTAGCCGTAGTAATCTCGAATAGTTTGTCTAGATAAGAATGGTATGGCCTCCTTTTCAACCCGAAAGGGTTTATTTCACCTTCGTATACATCTGATCATGCACGACTTGTCATTAAGAAAACTCCTCCTGAGAATAAAGTACTCGGGGGTCTGTTTCAAAATCTACACCACTGAAATCTGCTGAAATGGAACTTTCCCACCGTTACATATACATCTCCGTAGGTGATAACGATCACGTTTCAATAGATCGAACCGGTCCCGCTAGTTCTAGTGTACTGCAAGTTCGGGGTTAGTAATCGTGAAGAGAGAGATTTTCCATACGGAATCTGGGCATAAGATTAATGCTTGCGCCTAATATCGTCCAAGGGGCGTTGTCATGTCTTAATCCCGGAAAATTCACATAAGAATACAGAAATACGGCCAGGTCTCCACGTTTTTTCGGCAACGATGTTTAGGATTGACTCCGAGAAATCTCGTTCATGGAGTTCTATCCATTTTCACTCAACTTTTCTTTGTTCCGATTAAGTATTTAGAGTCAGGGAGAAATTTTGCATAAGCATCAAGGCAACCGTAAAAGCTAATTTCGAACTCAAACCTCTAAGATTTCCATAGAATTTCTCCAATTTGGTCGTTAGCTTTCATGGCGCCTTTTCATCAATTCTTCTGAATGAAATGGAATTGATGTTTTGTTAGGCATTGAAAGCACAACAGTAGCATTTACTGCTCCTAGGATTGATTCATGATGGACAACAGGGACAACCGGAGGTTGGACGTCTTCGGTGCTTCCGTTATTAGTAGGAGGCATCGTGTCCTTTGTGACCTCGGTCTCACGTTCCACTACTTTAGGAGAAGAAGTAGTAGGAATCGTGGGTCCTTTGTAAGCAACACCACTTCGAGTGGTAATACCTTTCAAGTCCTCCTTCGGGTTAGTAACGGTGTTACTTGGGAGAGTTCCCGAAGTAGAGGCGGTAGTGACAAATTTGGAAAGCATGTTTGTGAGGTTGGTCAATTGATTTTGCATGTTTTGACCTTGAGTTTGCATGTTCCTCATCACAGCATCATTAGCCTTTACGTAGGCTTGGAAATCTTCCTTTGATACACCTTGAATTTGAGGAGCTGGGGCTTGATAAGCAGGAGGTTGAACAACCTGAGGTCGATAGATTTGACCTTGATGAACCGGGGGTTGGTAAGCTGAAGCTTGATTGAAATTTCCCCGGTTTTGGTTGTAACGGTTCTGATTGTTTCCTTGATTGTTTTGATTGTTTTGAACGGGAGGAAAACCGGGAGGTCGAATTTGATTAGCAATCGGGGCTCGATAACCGGTATTTCCTTGGTTGTAGTTAGCTGCGGCGGCTTGAGAGACGTACTCTTGAATATTGTCACGATAAACGTTGCCATTGGTGGCGGGACAATTTTGGTACGAATGAGTACCACCACAAGTAACACAACTTTCCTCAACCGCTTTTACGGGAGTGGGAGCGGGAGATTGATTTTTCTTATCAAGAAGTAAGGCTTTCACCATATCTTTCAGCCTCATCACATCGGAAGAAATACGGGAGAAGTGCTCGAAACTCACGTGGCAACAACCGGTTTGTTACGAATTACGAACTTTGATATGCCTTTTAATGATTCTTAGGCAATCACGAGGCATTTTATCCAAAAAGTTACCACCCGCGGCGGAATTTAATGAATCTTGATCATTAGAGTTCAAGGCATTGTAGAATGTATCGAGTTGATGTAACTCAGAAAATCCATGATGTGGGCATGCCCGAAGAAGATCGTTGAATCGGTCCACGCCTTCAATGATCTGTAAGCCGGATTCACACCGTAAATATAATATAAATATATAAATAAGAATATAAAATATATATACGAAGTGTAAAAACCAACAATCATGATACCGAGAAGTAGTATAGAGCTTTCCCGGGTCGTAAATCCCCAACGAGGCTGGAATGGTAAATCGATACGATCGAAGATTTGAGTTTGAAGGAAGGAATGAGTTTGGGAAGTTGAAAAAGTCAAATTAAACAATAACGGACTAAAACGTTTAAGAAAAACCTAAAAATTATGAAATTAAACTAGAAAACGAAGGCCCGAATACCGGACAAAAGGGGGAAAACCTAAAATCTTTAAAAATAACCCTACGGAAAATTTTTCACTTCTATAAACTACTCGTAAGGGTCAAATATCGAAGGAATGAAAAAGACTAGACCGAAAACGGAGTTCGTTTGACCCAAAAACGAGTCAAAACAAAAACCCGTGCCCGGACCCGTTCTTTAAAAGAGAGAAAGTTATAAAAATGACCCTACGAAAACTTTTATATTTTTCCTACAAACTAGATGACAAAAGAAAATTTTCTAAAAAAGCAAAATATTTTTTTGATAATTTTTGTATTTATTATGAATTAAATAAACTTTTAACTAAATTAAATTATAAAAAATATTAAACGTTTACAAAAAATTCTGAAAAATTTACACAAAATACTTGACTCTATAAGCTACCTACGAAAAATACCAAACACACACCAGCTTATACAATAAGCCCCGAAAATAAGCTAAACAGCTTATGGGCTTATTGTCCAAAACACCCCTTAAATACAATTCCCTGATCTTAACGAAAAAGACCCAAGGGCGCATGGTAGTGTGTGTGGGAGTTAAAGGATTAATTCTTGGTCCCACCGGGTTCGAGTCTTGCTCACCCGGACCCAAGTATCATCCCCTTTTATTTTTTTTTTTTAAAACTCTAGGGTAGAAAGTGTATAAATCTAAACTAAAGGGTAGGCGGGCAACATTTTGGGAATTTACCGACTACTAATGAAAAAACGGGTGCCCCTATACTATGAAAATGTGAACAAAACAGACACCAAAAGAACATATGGCTTTAATTTTTTTAGCTTATTAAAAAATGATTTTTAGCAAAAACTTAAAACTACAAACTTATTAAGGAGCCATAATCTACTATAACTTTAAACAAAACACTTTAGACTTGGGTCAAAAGAAAACGCTAAAAATAAGCGAAAGTTGGACAGCAGTTAAATATGCCTAAAAGCACAAATTTTACTAAGTTGCCTTTGGCAAATAAGCCTAAAAAAAGAGAAATAGCTTAACAAACTATTTACTAACTTAAAAACTATGAGAAGCAATTGAGCTTATGGAATAAGCTCAATAAGCCAAATGTGGCTTAACCCCACAACATACTAACTGGGTGTTAGTACTGTTGGTGTATAACGGCCAACGGTCATCTTTTGGGCTTAAAAATAAGCAACCAAATAAACATTATCAAAGGCTGAAACTTTGAAAACTTATACAAGGGGCTATAAGCTCTAGAAATAAGCCAAATACTTGGGCTTAGTTGCCTTAGAAGGCAGAGAAAAGAAAAGCTTAAAGATCCCCCTTTGCACCAGGGGAGCTTATGGCTAAACACAAGGGCTTACTGACAAGCTTAAAATAAGCTGTCAAATAAGCCCTTGAGTTTAGCCATAAAGCTCCCCTGGTGCAAAGGGTGATCTTTAAGCTCATCTTTCTCACCTTAAGAGCAACTTAAGCCCAATATTATGCTTATTTTAAGAGCTTATAAGCCCTAGTATAAGTTTTCAAAGTTTCAGCCTTTGATAAGCTTATTTGGTTGCTTATTTTTAAGCCCAAAGATGCCCTTTGGCTGTTTACACCAACAGTACTAACACCCAAGTTAGTACTGTTGTGGGGTTTAAGCCACACTTTGGCTTATTGAGCTTATTCCATAACTCAAATTGCTTTCCTCATAGCATGTTAAGTTATTAAATTAGTTGTTAATCTCTTATTTTCTCTTTTTTCTAGCTTATTTGCCAAAGTAACTTAGTAAAATTTTAGCTTTTAGGCCATTTTAACTGCTGTCAACTTTCAGCTTATTTTATAGCTTATTCTTTTGACCAAAGTCAAAAGTGTTTTTGTTAAAGTTATAGAGATTAAGCTCCTTAATAAGTTTGTAGTTTTAAGTTTTTAGCTAAAAAAACATTTTTTTAATAAGCTAAAAAAATAAGCCTATCGTAGGGTCTGTTTTGTCACATTTTCATAGTATATGGGCACCCGTTTTCATAGTAGTGTAAATTCCCAAAATGTTGCCCGCCTACCCTTTAGTTTAGATTTATACACTTTCTACCCTAGAGTTTTAAAAAAATAAATAAAAGGGTAGATACTGGTCCAGTGGTGAGCTAAGACACGAACCCGGGACCAACATACAAACCCCCTATAACTCTCCACACACACTACCACTGCGCCCTTGGGTCTTTTTCGTTAAAGACTCAAGGGCAATTGTATTTAAGGGTGTTTTGGCACAATAAGCCCATAAAGCTTATTTAGCATATTTTCGGCTTATGTATAAGCTGGTGTGTGTTTGGTATTTTTCGTAGGTAGCTTATAGAGTCAAGTATTTTGTGTAAATTTTTCAGAATTTTTTGTAAACGTTTAATATTTTTTATAATTTAATTTAGTTAAAAGTTTATTTAATTCATAATAAATACAAAAATTATCAAAAAAATATTTTGCTTTTTTAGAAAATTTTCTTTTGTCATCTAGTTTGTAGGAAAAATATAAAAGTTTTCGTAGGGTCATTTTTATAACTTTCTCTCTTTTAAAGAACGGGTCCGGGCACGGGTTTTTGTTTTGACTCGTTTTTGGGTCAAACGAACTCCGTTTTCGTCCTAGTCTTTTTCAATCTTCGTTATTTGACCTGTTAGAGTAGTTTAGAGTGAAAATTTTCCCGTAGGTTTATTTTTAAAGATTTTTAGGTTTTCCCCCTTTTTGACCGTATTCGGCCTTCGTTATCTAGTTTAATTTCCATAATTTTTAGGTTTTTCTAAAATTTTAGTCCGTTATTGTTTAATTTGACTTTTACAACTCCCAAACTCATTCCTTCCTTCAAACTCAAATCTTCGATCGTATCGATTTACCATTCCAGCCTCGTTGGGGATTTACGACCCGGGAAAGCTCTATACTACTTCTTGGTATCATTGATTGTTGGTTTTTACACTTCTATATATATTTTATATTTTATTATATATTATATATATTTACGGTGTGAATCCGGCACGATCATGAGGCATAGGACCGATTCAACGATCTTCGCATGTCCACATCATGGATTTTCTGAGTTACATCAAATCGATACATTCTACAATGCCTTGAACTCTAATGATCAAGATTCGTTAAATTCCGCCGCGGGTGGTAACTTTTTGGATAAAATGCCCGTGATTGCCTAAGAATCGGAATGAAAAGCAAAACCAAAGTTCGTAATTCACGCACAAACCGGTTGTATGCCAAAGTGAGTTACGAGCACTTCCACCCCGGGTTCGGGAGTTATTCGAATGTGCTGAGCTGAAAGATATAGTGAAAGCCTTACTTCTTGATAAGAAAAATCAATCTCCCGCTCCCACTCTCGTAAAAGCGGTTGAGGAAAGTTGTGTTACTTGTGGTGGTACTCATTCATACCAAAATTGTCCCGCCACCAATGGCAACGTTTATCGTGACAATATCCAAGAGTACGTCTCTCAAACACCCCGCCCACTCCGCCCAGCTAACTACAACCAAGGAAATACCGGTTATCGAGCCCCGATGAATCAAATTCGACCTCCCGGTTTTCCATCTCGTTCCAAAACAATCAAACAATCAAGGGAAACAACAAACCGTTTACAACCAAAAAAACCGGGAAATTTCATCAACTTCAGCTACAACCCCGTTCATCAGGTCAAATCTATCGCCCTCATGTGTTCAACCACCTGCTATCAAGCCCCACTCCTCAATTCAAGTTGTACCAAAGGAAGATTTCCAAGCCTACGAACGCTAATGATGTATTGTAGATAAGGAACATGCAACTCAAGTCAAAACATGGCAAAATCAATAACCAACCTCACGGCCATGCTTTCTAATTGTCACTACCGCCTCTACTTCGGGAACTCTCCACGTACACCGTTTACTAACCCGAAGAGGACTTGGAAAGAATTACCACTCTGAAGTGTGGTGCTTACAAAGGGACCCACATCCTACTACTTCTTCTCCTAAAGTAATGAAACGTGAGACCGAGATCACAAAGGACACGATGCCTCCTACTAATAACGAAGCACCGAAGACGTCAAACCTCCGGTTGTCCCTGTTGTCCATCATGAATCAATCTCTGAGCCAGTAAATGCTCCTGTTAGTGCTTCAATGCCTAACCAAAAAACATCAATTCCATTTCCTTCAAGAAGAATTGATGAAAGGCGCCATGAAAAAGCTAACGACCAAATTGAGAAATTCTATGAAAATCTTAAGAGTTTGAGTTTCGAAATTACTCTACGGATGCCTTGATGCTTTATGCAAAATTCGCCTCGACCTCTAAAAACCTTAAATCGGAAACAAAGAAAAGTTGAGAGAAATGGATAGAACTCCATTGAAACGAGAATTTCTCGGCATCACCTAAACAAGTTGCCCGAAAAAAAACTGAGACCCTGGCCGATTTCATATTCTTGATGAATTTTCCGGGATAATACATGCAACGCCTTGCCGATCTTGGCGCAAGCATTAATCTTATGCATATGCCTAAGGCAATCTTCCCATCTCTTCCCGAACAAACCCAGACTTGCATTACACTAGAACAAGCGGACCGTTCGATCTATAACCGAACGTTATCACCGAAGATGTCTCTGTGAACGGAGGGAAAGGTTCTCAATTTCCCAGCAGATTCGTGGTCGTAGATTTTGAACCAACCCCCGAGTACCTTTAATTCTCCGGAGAGTTTTCTAAAGACTCAGTCGTGCATTGATAGATGTATACGAAGGTGAAATAACCCTTCGTGTTGGAAAAGAGGCCATCACATTCAATCTAGACCAAACTTCGAGATACACGGCTAATTACAATCATATGACGGCAAACCGAATTGACTTCATTGATATGGCTTGTGAAAAATACTCTTAAGAATCTATGGATTCTTCAACAATGTGCCTCCAGTGCATTCCTACTCCTTACTATGATCCAATTGTTTCTACTTCATCTCCGACTTTAACTCATTCGGGGACAAGTGATTTTTCTCCTTTTTTGAGAAGCCGACTCTTTTCATGCTATAGAGAGACCACTTCACCGGAAGTTGATCCAACGTATTATGACCCTGATGGGGACATTCTTCTCCTCGAAGCAATCCTTAATAGTGATCCTTCACCACCTCCGAACCAAGGAAATTATTTGCCAGAAATCAGAGAAGATCTTAAAATTTGTGAAACAAACAATGATAAATCTTCAGTTAATGAGCCCCCTGAGGTTGAACTCAAGGACTTGCCACCTCATTTAGAATATGCATTTTTGGAAGGTAACGACAAGTTGCCCGTCATAATTGCAAAAGATTTAAAGAATGAGGAAAAGGCCGCTCTGATCGAGGTTCTAAAGTCCCACAAGCGAGCTATCGTTTGGAAACTTTCCCATATTAAGGGTATTGACCCAGAGTTTTGTACCCACAAAATTCTCATGGAAGAGGACTAAGAACCGACAGTTTAGCATCAAAGGCGGGTAAATCCTAAAATCCACTACGTCATCAAAAAAGAGGTTGAAAAACTTCTTGACGCCGGATTAATTTATCCGATCTTTGACAGTCCATGGGTAAGCCCCGTGCACTGTGTACCGAAAAAGGGTGGCATGACCGTCGTAAAAAATGATGAAAATGATTTAATACCGACTCGATTGGTCACAGGGTGAGAGAAGCATTTACTACAGAAAAGTTGAATGAAGTCTACCCGAAAGGACACTTTCCCATTGCCCTTCAGGATCAAATGCCTCGAAGACTCCGCGTGAAATCAATACTATTGTTTCCCTCGATGGCTTCTCGCGTTATTTTCAGATTCCTATAGACCCGAAGGACCAAGAAAAGACAACATTTACTTGTCCATACGGAACATTTGCCTATCGCTGCAAGCTTTTGCTAGCAATCACCGGGCATGTTCAACGATGTATGATGCAATACTTCCATGACATGATTGAAAAAACAATGGAAGTGTTTATGGATGACTTTTCAGTCTTCGGGGATTCTTTCTCTACATGCCTATCCCATTTGGACAAAATGTTAAAACGGTGTGAAGACACCAATTTGGTCCTAAACTGGGAGAAAAGCCATTTTATGGTGAAGGAAGGCATTGTTCTTGGACACAAAATCTCTAAGTCAGGAATTGAGGTCGACCGAGCTAAAGTTGACGTTATCGCCAAGCTCCCTCACCCGACTACTGTGAAAGGTGTCCGTAGTTTTCTTGGGCACGCCGGTTTTTACCGACGTTTCATACAAGACTTTTCAAAAATAGCCCGCCCAATGACTCACCTGCTTGAAAAAGAGACTCCATTTTTCTTCTCAAAAGAGTGTATCGAATCCTTTAATACACTTAAAAGAAAATTGACCGAGGCTCCAATTTTGATTGCTCCCGACTGGGACTTGCCCTTCGAACTCATGTGTGATGCAAGTGACTTTGCAATTGGGGCAGTCCTAGGGCAGCGAAAAAACAAGCATTTTCAACCAATTCACTATGCCAGCAAAACCATGACCGAAGCTCAAGCACATTACACTACGACCGAAAAAGAATTGCTTGCCGTAGTGTACGCTTTTGAGAAGTTCCGGTCATATCTCGTTTTGTCCAAGAGCATAGTGTATACCGACCATTCTGCTATAAAGTATCTCTTCACTAAAAAGGATGCATAGTGTATACCGACCATTCTGCTATAAAGTATCTCTTCACTAAAAAGGATGCTAAGCCAAGACTGATGTGGTAGATCCTTTTGCTCTAAGAATTCGATGCTATCATCCGAGATAAAAAAGGAGCAGAGAATCTGGCCGCCGGTCATCTTTCCAGACTTGAGAACCCTCATCAAGATAAAGTCGAGAACAAGGAAATCACGGAAACATTTCCCCTTGAAACTTTGATTCGTTGCCTTCCGTGTTGATAGTACACATGGTTTGCCAGATTTCGCAAATTACATGCGAGTGGAATCATTGTCAAGGGAATGTCATCCCAGCAGAAGAACAAGTTTTTTAAAGAGAAAAACACACTTCTAGGGATGACACCTCTTGTTCAAATCTGTGGCGGATCAAGTGATACCTGCGTGTGTGCACGGCAAAGAAGCTCTCGACATACTCGAAGCTTGCCACAATGGACCCACCGGGGGACATCACGATGCAAGTCTCACCGCCAAAAAGGTCTTTGATGCCGGTTTCTTTTGGCCTACAATTTACAAAGATGCACACGAGTTGGTTAAAAATTGCGACTCGTGCCAACGACAAGGAAAAATTTCATAAAGGGATGAGATGCCTAAAAATTCAATCCAAGTTTGTGAAATCTTTGACGTTTGGGGCATAGACTTCATAGGACCATTCCCATAATCAAAAGGAAACAAATACATACTTATGGCTGTCGATTACCTGTCAAAATGGGTTGAAGCGAAGACGCTCCCTACCAACGACGCCCGAGTAGTTTGCAAATTTCTTAAATCTCTCTTTGCCAGATTCGGTGCCCCTCAGGCCATCATCAGTGATCGTGGAAAACATTTTTGCAATGACCAGTTTGCAAAGGTCATGCTTAAATACGGAGTCACTCATCGTCTCTCCACCGTGTATCACCCCCAGACAAGTAGGCAGGATGAAGTATCGAATCGTGGTTTAAAAAGAATTCTTAAAAGGACAGTGGGCGAAAATCGTGCCTCTTGGTCGGACAAACTGGATGACGCTCTTTGGGCCTTCTGTACAGCGTACAAAACACCCATCGGGTGCACTCCGTACAAGCTTGTATATGGAAAGGCATGTCATCTGCCGATTGAGTTGGAGCATAAAGCATACTGGGCCCTTAAACATGCAAACTTTGATCTCACAACCGCGGGTAATCAACGCAAAGTTCAACTCAATGAATTAAGTGAACTACGTGATCAAGCCTATGAAAATTCTTTGATTTACAAAGAGAAAACTAAGAGGATTCATGACGCAAAGATCAAAAACCGCGTTTTCAACGTCGGTGATCAAGTCCTCCTCTTTAACTCAAGATTGAAAATTTTCTCCGGCAAATTGAAATCCCGCTGGTCAGGACCATTTACCATTGTTCAAATCTTTTCGTATGGCACCACTGAGTTATCTCAAAACTCCGGGCCAAACTTCAAAGTAAATGGTCATCGTCTGAAGCACTACTTTGGAGGGGATGTCCCTGCTATGGATATCCCGGATCTCCAAACCTTCCCTAAGAACAACTGAATTCAGGGAATTAGGTCAAGCTGAGTGACCTAAAACAAGCGCTTCGTGGGAGGCACCCCATGCTTATCCTAGTTTATCCGTAGTAGTAGTATGCTAGCTTAGTAGTAATGAATAAGTTTTGTTGTTGTGAGGACGCTTGCCTCTACCCTTTTCTATGTTTTGTATTTTGTGCTGTATTGTCCAAGATGTCTCAGATTTTTGAAGCCTCTCGTGCTCGCGGTATTTGTCCTTCGATCACAAGAGCTTCAAATCCTCAGCTTTATTTTGGGAATCCCGATATCCTAATCTTATCGACTAACGTTTATCTTTAAGCATAATTCATAAACGGCTTAGGATTTACGTAGAAACCCTTAAACATTGAGGACAAATTCATTCTAGTATGGGGGGATCTTCGAATTTGATTGTGCCTGCAGTCGTTGTTTTCACGTAATCCCGTTTTTACCACCAAAATTTCAAAAAAAATGAAAAAAAATTCAAAATTTTTCAAAAATAAAATAAGTGTTTTGTCACAATTTTGACTTTTCTGCTGGGTAGAATAAGAGTAAATTTTGACCCGATCGAGCGTGTTGAGCCTCTACATGTTCCTATAACTTTTAGACTAAGCGTTCGCGAATATTTCACGAAGAACGAAAAATGATAGTGTTAAGTATAAGTCGGATGCTAAACAAGGATTATTTGGAAATCTTAAGAGCTCATTAGTGTAATTTGTGCTTTTCTCCCATAAGCTCCTAACCTGACTAATATACGTGCTATTTTTGGAAATTAAACTTAAATCAATAATTTTATGTAGTATATAGCAAAAACATTAGACTTAGGTTCAAATTTATATTGAAGATTTCAAAAAGACGTTTTCCCAATATAAATAAAAAAAAAATTGAAAAAATGGCAAAATAGAAAATAAATATAAATTGTGGGATAAAAGTTTGCTGTATCTTGCCGGCTCACAACCGATGTTACAGCCTTCTAAAGAAAGCCCATAGTAAGAATAATTATCCGAGACTGATAAAAGTTTGCTGCATCTTGCCGGCTCACAACCGATGTTGCGGCCTTCAAAAAGGTTGAGGGTTACAAATTGCATAAATAGTTAATATTAAGTGTGAATAAAAGATCTCTTTTTGTTAAAATAAAATATGCTTTTGAACTTTGGCTATTATATTTTATAAGCTATGTGCATACGGAAAACCTGAGAATTTTTGAAACCCAAGGTCCGTGAGTCCCGATACTAGTCTCTGTGGGGTGTCAAAAGCTAGGTCACTTAACCGCACGGTTGGGATGTGCCGAGACGAAAGTCGCTACATGGGATAATCTCGCCTTCAAACTCATTATTCTCGGGTGAAACGTGAAACATAGAATGTTGCAAAAACGTTGATCCATGGTTGAAATTCAAAATAGCACATACACCTAAGATATAAATTGTTGGGAGTGAAAGGTTTACAAGTTG
>BQNB010112422.1:0-22156 GCA_026074375.1 Tanacetum coccineum
CATAAAAAAACCAGACGAAAAAGTAAAAATACGGACGAAAACATAAAAAACTAGACGATATCGTAAAAAACGGACGAAAACGTAAAAAAACGAACGAAAACGTAAGACAACGGACGGAAACGTAAGAAAACAAACAAAACGTAAGAAAACGGGCGAAAACGTAAAAAAACTAGTAACAACGTAAAAAAAACGGACGAAAACATAAAATAACGGACGAAAACATAAAAAACCAGACAAAATCGTAAAAAAACGGACGAAAACGTAGAAAAACGGACGAAAACGTAAAACAACGGACTAAAACGGACGAAAATGAAAGAAAACGAACAAAAACGTAAGAAAGCGGACGAAAACGTAAGAAAACAGACGAAAACGTAAAAAAAGGGCGAAAACGTAAAAATACGGACGAAAACGTAAAAAAATATGCGAAAACGTAAAAAACCGGGCGAATACGTAAAAAAAGTGCGAAAACGTATGAAAATGTCCGTAAACGTACAAAAATGTCAAGTAGCCCATTTATTCCATGAGTGCCCGTTTTAGCCCGTGCCCGTTTTGGCCCGTGCCCGTTTTAGCTCATGCCCGTTTTGGCCCGTGCCCGTTTTATCCCGCGCCCGTTTTAGCCCGCGCTCGTTTTATCCCGCACCCGTTTTAGCCCGTGCCCGTTTAGCCCGGTGCCCGTGCTCGCCCGACCCGCCCATTTTGCCGCCTCTAATATATATGATCTGTTTGGCAAGAGCTGTTTTAGAGCATTTTAAGAGACGATGACTCTTTATTTTTGAGACAAAAAGCTCATCAAGATCCATTTCAAAATTTTATGAATTGTTTCATCAATAACCCAACCACCTCTGCTCCTTTATTTTTTGTAAGATTTGGGTTTGATTTTGGGTAAGATTTGATTTTTGATTTATTTGGGTTTGATTTTGGGGGATTTAGGGTTTTTAATGGAGTTAAGAATGAATGAAGGTTGGAGATGAATTAAGAATGAATGAAGGTTGGAGATTTTTTTGGTGGTGATGGGTTATGTCTTTGAAGTTTTTTTGCTCGCCGGAAAAACGACCTCGCCGAAAATACTTGGTTGGGGTTATGGATCTGGGGATTTGGTTTATGACGAGGGTATGATATGTGTGGGGACTTGGTTTATGAATTTTTGTTATAATAATAATAATAAATTAAATATTATTATTATTATTATTATTATTTATTATTATTATTATTATTAGAGTTAAGTACATTTTTGGTCCTTGTGGTTGTACCAGATTTCACTTTTGGTCCAAAATTCAAAAAAGTTTTGCTTTTGGTCCGAATTGCAAGTTTCGTTCCACTTTTGGTCCAAATCCGTTAACCCCGTCAATTTGACTTTTTTGACTGTTAAATAGAAGGTTATTTTTGTCTTTTCATTATATTATGTACTCGTATTAAAAAACCTAGGTGGGTCCCATCTTTCTTTCTTTCTTTCTTTTTCCTATCCACAATTAATTAAACAAAACACATTCATATATATCTCTCATCCCTTTTATATCTTTATCTCTTTTACATAAACACAAATAAAAACACAGTCACCACCGTCGCCGGAATCTCGCCGGATTTCACCATAGCCACCTAACAACTCTTCAATAAATCCCTTAAACTTTAAAACCCTAATTGTTCTATTATAACAAACCCTAACCCTACTATTTAACAAGATCTTCAGTCGAAAAGTCTAACCATTTTCTGCTTGAATCCACTCGAAGCTAACACCAAGAAAAACCTTTGTTTTCTTCCTAGCCGCATATCCAGTCCTTTATTATTTCTTTAAATACCTACATTTACTAAAACCTAAATAAACACAACCATTGAATTTGAATTGGTGTCCAAGAAAAGATCCGTAGATTATTGGTTTGAGCAGATCTGTGGTAGTGCCAACCCAGATGTGTGACAATGTTAGTGGCGGGTGTTTGAGGATGGTGTCGAATATGATTTGTGTTGTTGAGCGATTTATGTGTTTGTGAGGCAGAAAAAAATCAAGAAAGCAATGTAAAGACGAGGGGAGATGTGAGGCGAGGGGATCGAGTTTATTGAGGATGATAGGTTTTAGCCGTAATAGGGGAATGTATTTTTTTGCGTGTTGGATGGGTGGAGGTTTGGGATATGTGAGTTTGCCGAGTTTTATGCGAGTAAGCTTGGAGCTAGTGTGGGCACTTTGCAAAAGGTCGTGGTACAGACTGTAATGGTTGTGGTTACAGGTTAGGGGTCCTGGTGGTCGTGGTTGTGTCATGAAGGTCGTGGTTGTCTCGTGAAGGTCGTGGTTGTCGTGAAGGTCGTGGTCGTGGTTGGGGAAAAACCTACGGGCATGATGTTTGTATCTAGGATGTTTATTATGTGATGAATGTTTGTGGAAAACGCGATTGAGGTTGGAATTTCGTCGAGCAGCTGGTGGGCGATGTCAAAACAACGGAAAACGCAGAGCTTGTGGAAAACGCAGAGCTTGTGAAAAAACCGTGGACATGGGACTCTCGAAGAACCCTACGGAATTAGAAACAAAACAAGGTTAATTGTAACCTTGTGTCATAAATCTTGAATCACATGACAAACTAGTAAAGACCTTCGATTGATTTTTTGGGATACTCAATATGAAGCAGATGATAAGAGAAGGAAGGAAGCAGATGAAGCAGATTTTTTGGGATACTCATAGATCTTGAAGCAGATGAAGCAGATTTTTGGGCTACACAAGAGCCACACACCCACTTTTCTCTTTAGATGGATATCAGCAGATCGATATTATTTGATTATAATGTTTTTGGTATAAATAATAATAATTTAATGTATAATATTATTTTTATTATTATTATTATTCTTATTATCTATTATTATGTGTATTATATAAGGATAAAGAGAGGGCAATTTGGTAACTTCACAATATGAGAATGAGGGTATTTGAGTCATTTTATACAGTCAAACCAGTCAAACTGACGGGGTTAACAGAATTGGACCAAAAGTGAAACGAAACTTGAAATTCAGACCAAAAGAAAAACTTTTTTGAATTTTGGACCAAAAGTGAAATCTGGTACAACCACAAGGACCAAAAATGTACTTAACTCTTATTATTATTATAGAAAAAAATAAAATGAGAGAGAGGGTATTCTAGTAATTAAGCTACATCAAGATGAGGGCACTTTAGTCATTTTCTATCATTTAACTGGTCAAACTAACAGTCAACGTTGAAATGGACCAAAAGTGGAATGAAACTATGTGTTTTGGACCAAAATCAAACTTTTTTGAATTTTGGACCAAAAATGAAAAACGCACCAAAGCATAAGGACCAAAAATGTACTTAACTCTTTTTATTATTTTTATTTTTATCAACGAAAGTTCATTCTTTAATTTTTTTTCTGAACGGCAGAAGATAATTATATAAATAAAATGCTACTAACAAAGCGCTAGAAGCCAGGAAAGTACAAATACAATACTAAAAAAAGCAAAAAACCTAGACTAGCATCTTCCCAAGGCTTTAACTGTGAGGGCTACAAAAATGATGAAAAAACTCTTGCCTATACAGCACAAGAGAAAAATCCCCGCTCACGGAGGCCGAGCCACCGGTTTTCACTCCGGAGCATTTTTTTATGCAACCCTAAACAAGCCTTGGGGAACACGAGAGGGTAAAAAACAAACGTCATCCTAAACCATTACTCGAGAGAAGCATAGGGGATTTAAGCCAGTCAATCCAATTGTAGATCATGTGACCTTATGATGCAGCCAAGAATACGAGGAAAGATGAATTCTGTCAAAAATGTCACTTTTCCTTATCGGGTGTGAACGAAATGTAACACTGTTACGATACCTCCAAAGCCATCAAAGAGAAGAAGAAAAAATAACTGATAAGCGCCAGACTTCTCTTTAACCACCTGCCACGAAGTAAACCAATCTTTCTAATGCTCATACGAAGTAAAAGGAGGAAAAGAAATATCGCACCAATTACGAACAAGCATCCAAATATCCTTGGCAATATTACACTCAAAGAAAATATGATTTGAAGATTCTACGTTCCCATTGCAAAAGCGACAAGAGATCGCTTGAATATCAAACCGCATGAAGAAATATTCAACTTTTGAGGCAACGATCCAAAATCAACCTCCAAATAAAATATTGACCTTTCGAGGAATGTTTTTATCCCAAACTGTCGATGGAGCCAAAGAAGGGAGAATCTTCGAAACAATAATGCATCGAGCGTCCTTTACAGAAAAAGTTCCATCAGTGCCCAATGACCACACATAAGTATCTTCAACTTCGTTAATTTTTGCAGAACTAATTTCAAAAAGCATGTTGAATAGATCAGCGGAATTTCGAGCACCAAGGTTAGGCCTCGACCAATTCCAACGCCATTGGCCATGATCAATGTGGTCAATAATAAGATAATCTTTCTCACACTCTAAACGGTATATGATAACATCAAATACTCTGTACCTTTTTGTATCAAAATCCCTTATAAAATGATCATAATTGTTTATTTGTGGTTAAAATATGTACTTAATCACTTTATATTTCATTTCAAGAAATTATAAGCATTGGAACGGGAAGGAACACACAGATTGGAACGGATAAAGGTGAACGAAATATTTGATGCATGACAAAACTACAGGTAGTTGCCACAATTGAATCTACGCAATAGTTCAAATGAAGACCCCCCTACAATTGTCAAGAAGAACTAACGGCTTAGTTGCCACGTTTCGTTGGACTAACGTCGTAGTTATCAGAGTCACCAAAGAAGCAATATGTTCTATTCACAACTACGACGTAGTTTGGCCATTATAAACTACACAGACCGCGTAGTAATTGCCTACAAATGGAAAGTCTGCATCAGCAAAACTACAGTGTAGTTCACACCCACAACTACGCCGTAGTTGAGTCGAAAATTATAAATAGAGGCACATTCCCTGCCCATTTGTATCATTCATTCACAAGGGAGTTCCAGGAATCTGCTATGGATTCCCGAGAAAGTAGAATTCGACTTCATCCATCACTAGTTTAAGTGAGAAATCACTTTTACTAATTTCTTGTATTAATGATTCATCACAAACATTGTTAGATCATAATTTTTATTCAATCAAAGAATTACACTTTCTTTATTTCTCTTTTGTATCTGTAGTATGAGTGGCTAAGCCCCTTAGTTCCTGGGGGCTTGTTATAATTTTTGATATGGTTTTTACTGCTTCGTTTTTCTAGTGAAATATCATTTATGATTCTTTATTGCATGATCCCCGAGCTTTGGTAGTGTTGAGGGTATTGTAGATCCTGTTAGGCTTTATATTAGGCTGACTGATAACATCAAATATTTAATACTTTTTTGTATCAAATTCCCGCGTTTACTGCCTTGCTTTATATCATTTTTATATGAATTCGGTACTTAATTCGTTTATTTTCTGAATTCAGGTAATTAAAGGCATTGTAACGGAAAAAGGCGAAAAATGGCCAAAAATAGTACCAATACTAATTTATTTAGTAAAAGTACTAAAATCATTTGATGGCTACTAAATTTCTCCAGGATACAGCTTATGAGCCTGGTGAAGAATGGTACCACTATTATATTATTTAGTAGGGGTACTATATTTTTATTGATGAAAGTGATCGAAAAATTGCAAGCTTATAAGAATTACGGCGTAACCGTCCCGCATGAGTTACGCCGTAATTAATTATTAATAAAGAAGATATTGATGCTGACTAAGGGTTACGGCGTAACGTGTCGAAGTAATTACGCCGTAGCATATTTTAATACTAATTGATGAAATGTTGCGTCAAAAGGTTTACGACGTAACGCTGTCGGTACGGTTACGCCGTAATGATGACTCGGATCAGGGACCAAAGTTGCACTTATTTGATGATGTTTCATGAATTAATTGTTAACATAATGGAAAACGAGGGGCCAAACTCGTAAAAGGCCAAAAGATCATTATTTCTATATAAATAGATGATGATACATATTGTATCATTCATTCCAATCGGTGGGTTCTAGCCGACAATAAGAAAAGAAGGAAAAAGTAGTACGCAACATTTGGTGCAGGGTAAACCTTTCGGGGTTTGCTATGACATTCGACTAGATGATCGAGAGCACTAATTTCGCACAACTTGTAATTATACTTTAACTTTTTGTGGTCAATTTAATTATGTTATTTTGACTTATTGGATCTAGGGCGGTTAAATGGGTCTACCCGACCCGAACCGACCCAAACCGACCCATACCCGATAAGACCTTATAGGGTCGGGTTGATTCGGGTCAACTTAGCTTATCGGGTTTATCGCGTCAACCCGATAGACCCGATAGCCTAATAGGGTCGGGTTGGGGTCTTAATTATTTTGTTATCGGGTTGACCCGATAAACCCGATAAGCTATAATAGCTCATTAAAAATTCTGTAAATTTTAAAGTAAATCTCTTTTGTCTAGTTTATTTATCGTTGTTCTTAATTACTAAACATGCCACAATAGATATGGTTAAGTATATGTTCAAATTTTGTTATGGTGCTTTGCCAGTTTGCATCAGTAACTGGTTTTTTACTCTAAATACTTTAAAAAGCGCATGAACTCTTTCAGAGAGGGTTAATAATCTATTTAGGTTATAGACAAGTCTTTTGAATGGTTGGTACCTAATAGCTACAACCAGGATACTTTAATATCAAGACTTTCGAGAAATTAGGATCCTATGAAGTATAGGACAGACCACGAATGTCAATTCAGATCTGTTGATATTAGAACACTAATAAAATGAGAATTAGACATTGCACTTAAGATCAAGATAATTAAACTTAGGATATTTAATTAGTTAAATGGGTTCATCTTCTTAGTAGTTTTCTACTATACCAATTCCATTGATTGAATAAAACCAGTTTAATTCTTCTCATTTATTCTCTTGCAATATAAACTTCTAAACAGCTTTTAAATGTGACAACCATTTAAACTCAGATTTTAGACTAGCCTTTAGCTCTTGGGACGACCTCGGATGTCTCAATCCTACATTACACACGACCGGGTTCTCTGCCCGTTAGTGCGTGTAGACATCGGCAAACGAGTTTTATAAATTTAGAACTTGTTAAATAATTTCTTTAAAAGAAAATACGCATCAAATTTTTGGCGCCGCTACCGGGGAGCTAAATAGGTTTTAAATTTGAGTTTTGTATATATTTTATTTTAGTATATTTTATGTCTTGTTATTTATCGTTTTCTTGTAAGAGCACAATCTACTCGTATCTTGTGTTTGATTTTCAGGAATCATGGAAATGGAGCCTGATATTGAGAACATGACGCTTAACGAGTACTTAGAGTATGAAGCTGAGAAAGAAAGGCGATCATGGAGGAATGTTCGATCCTTTTCTACTTGAATCCACTCGAAGCTAACACTAAGAAAAACCTTTGTTTTCTTCCTAGCCGCATATCCAGTCCTTTATTATTTCTTTAAATACCTACATTTACTAAAACCTAAATAAACACAACCATTGAATTTGAATTGGTGTCCAAGAAAAGATCCATAGATTATTGGTTTGAGCAGATCTGTGGTAGTGACAACCTAGATGTGTGACAATGTTAGTGGCAGGTGTTTGAGGATGGTGTCGAATATGATTTGTGTTGTTGAGCGATTTATGTGTTTGTGAGGCCTAAAAAATCAAGAAAGCAATGTAAAGATGATAGGAGATGTGAGGAGAGGGGATCGAGTTTATTGAGGATGAAAGGTTTTAGCCGTAATAGGGGAATGTGTTTTTTTACGTGTTAGATGGGTGGAGGTTTGGGATATGTGAGTTTACCGAGTTTTATGCGAGTAAGCTTGGAGCTAGTGTGGGCACTTTACAAAAGGTCGTGGTACAGACTGTAATGGTTGTGGTTACAGGTTAGGGGTCCTGGTGGTCGTGGTTATGTCATGAAGGTCGTGGTTGTCGTGAAGGTCGTGGCCGTGGTTGGGGAAAAACCTACGGGCATGATGTTTGTATCTAGGATGTTTATTATGTGATGAATGTTTGTGGAAAACGCGATTGAGGTTGGAATTTCGTAGCGACGCAAACTGGTGGGCTATTTCAAAACAGCGGAAAACGCAAAGCTTGTGGAAAAGCGAGCTCTGTGAAAATCAATATATGGACATGGGACTCTCTACGAAGAACCTACGGAATTAGAACAAAACAACGGTTAATTGTAACCTTGTTTCCCCATAACACATCTTACTTATCAATGTACAAACATAGTAAAGGATCCTTCGTTGATTTTTAGGATACTCCAATATGAAGCAGTATGATAAGAGAAGGAGGAGCACGATGAAGCACATGATTTTTTGGTATACTCATAGGATCTTGAAGTCAGCATGAAGCTGATTTTTCCGGCCTACTATATAGTGCCACACACACTACTTTTCTTATTAGATGGATAATCAGCAGTAGTCGTTTATTATCGAATGATTAATGTATGTTTTGTATAATAATAATATATCTCTAAGCAAGAAAGAATAAGGGGGGCGCAATTTGGTAACTGTCACAATATGTAGTAATGAGGGTATTTGAGTCATTTTTGGTAATTTTCCCCCTTCTTGTACCCCCCCCTCCAAAGTCAATCACCAGTCGAAACTGATCGGTGTTAAGTGCAGAATTAGTACCAAATAGTGTAACGATATATACTTGAAATTCAGAACACAAAAGAATGAAACTCGCGTTTTTGAATTTTGGATACTGAAAGTCGAATCTAGTACAACATACAGAGGACCAAAAATGTACCTAACTCTTATTATTATTATAGAAAAAAATAAAATGAGAGTAGAGAGGGTATTCTAGTAATTAAGCTACATCAAGATGAGGGCACTTTAGTCATTTTCTATCATTTAACTGGTCAAACTAACAGTCAACGTTTGAAATGAGCTACCAAACAGGAATGAAATCCTACTTGTCACTATCAAGGGTAAAACCACCAGTTTTGTCTACACTGTGTAATATGTGTTTGCGGACCAAACTCAAACTTTTTGAATTTGTTCAAAATAGTCGTTATAACATGCACCAAGCATATGATCTCAAAAACGCCGTCCTTTAACTCAGTCTTTTTACTCATTTTTCATTTTTAATCAACGAAAAGAGTTCCATTCTTTAATTTTGATTTTCTAAAACGTCAAGAAGATAATTCACGTTAAATAAATTGCTACTAAAAAGCGCTAGAAGCCAAGGAAAGTTCAAATACAATACTAAAAACAAGCAAAAAACCTAGACTAACATCTTCCCAAGGCTTCTAACTGTGAGGGCTGCACATAATCTTTTGATAACCTAAAAAACTCTTGTCTATAAAGCACAAGAGAAAAATACCCGCATCAGGTGGGCCGAGCCACCGGTTTTCACTCCGGGAGCAATTTTTTTATGCAACCCTAATCAAGACTTGGGGAACACTTGAGAGGTAAAAATACAAGACGTCATCTTTAACCATTACTCGAGAGAAGCATTGGGATTTAAGCCAGTGTCAATAATCAATTGTAGTCATGTGACCTTATGATGCAAGTCATGAAAATATGACCCCGGCAAAGATGATATTCTGTCAATCAATGGCACTTTTCTTACTCGGGTGTGAACGAAATCGTAACACTGTTAGATACCTCCAAAGCCATCCAAACGAGGAAGAAGAAAAAAGAACTGAAAGCGCCGGACTTCGCTTTACCAACTTGCCACAAATAGTGATACGATCCTTTTCTAATGCTCATACGAACCAGTAAAAGGTAGGGAAAAGGAAATATCGCCAACCAATTACGAACAAGATACAAATAACTTGGCAATATTAACTAACAGAAAATATGATGTTGAAGAAGCATTCTATCGTCCCATTGCAAATAGCCGACAAAGTTAGCACGCTCTGAATAGTGCAAACCGCCATGACAGAATTACTTCCCACTTTAAACCGCATGAAGAAAGATTCAACTTATGAGGCAACGATCCAAAATCAACCTCCAAATAAAATATTGACCTTTCGAGGAATGTTTTTATCCCAAACTGTCGATGGAGCCAAAGAAGGGAGAATCTTCGAAACAATAATGCATCGAGCGTCCTTTACAGAAAAAGTTCCATCAGTGCCCAATGACCACACATAAGTATCTTCAACTTCGTTAATTTTTGCAGAACTAATTTCAAAAAGCATGTTGAATAGATCAGCGAAATTTCGAGCACCAAGGTTAGGCCTCGACCAATTCCAACGCCATTGGCCATGATCAATGTGGTCAATAATAAGATAATCTTTCTCACACTCTAAACGGTATATGATAACATCAAATACTCTGTACCTTTTTGTATCAAAATTCCTTATAAAATGATCATAATTGTTTATTTGTGGTTAAAATATGTACTTAATCACTTTATATTTCATTTCAAGAAATTATAAGCATTGGAACGGGAAGACACAGGAATTGGACGGATAAAGTGAACGAAATATTGATGCCAGGACAAAACTACGGGTAGTTGCCACTATTGAACTACGCAATAGTTCAAATGAAGACCACAAGTGCATAGAAGGAACTACGGCTTAGTTGCCTCGTTGGGACTACGTCGTAGTTATCATGAGTCACCAAAGAAGCATACGTCTAGTCACAACTACGGCGTAGTTGGCCATTATAACTACGCCGTAGTTACTTTTGGCCTACAAATGGAAAGTCTGCATCAGCAAAACTACGGTGTAGTTCACACCCACAACTACGCCGTAGTTGAGTCGAAAATTATAAATAGAGGCACATTCCCTGCCCATTCGTTGCCCATTCGTATCATTCATTAATAAGGGATTTCCAGGGATCTACTAAGGCTTCCAAAGAAAGAAGAATTCGGCTCCATCCATTACTAGTCTAAGGGAAAAATCCACTATTTATTGGGTTTTCTTGTATTATTAATCACTATCACAGACATTGTAAGATCATAATGTTTATTCAATCAAAGAATTCCTTCATTATTTCTTATGTTATCTGTAGTATGAGTGGCTAAGCACCTTAAGTGCTAGCCTTGTTATGATTTTGTTATGGTTTTGATGCTTGTTTCCTAGTGAATTATCGTTTTATGGATATCTTTATTGCCTGTTGCATGATCCCCGAGCTTTAGTAGTGTTGAGGGTATTATAGATCCTGTTAGGCTTTATATTAGGCTGACTGATAACATTAAATATTTAATACTTTTTGGTATCAAATTCTCGCGTTTATTGCCTTACTTTATATCATTTTTATATGAATTCGGTACTTAATTTGTTTATTTTTTGAATTCAAGTAATTAAAGGCATTGTAACGGAAAAAGGCGAAAAATGACCAAAAATAGTACCAATACTAATTTATTTAGTAAAAGTACTAAAATCATTTGATGGCTACTAAATTTCTCCAGGATATAGCTTATGAGCCTAGTGAAGAATAGTACCACTACTATATTATTTAGTAGGGGTACTATATTTTTATTGATGAACGTGATCGAAAAATTGCAAGCTTAAAAGAATTACGGCATAACCGTTCCGCAAGAGTTACGCCGTAATTAATTATTAATAAAGAAGATATTGATGTTGACTAAGTGGTTTACAGCTAACTGGTGTCGATGTAAATTACCCGTAACCTGTTTTAATATTGAATGATGGAATGTTGCGTCAGAAGCGTTACGGCGTAACTCGGTCGGTGACGTTACGCCGTAACTATGACTCATCACAGGGACTGAACGTGTACAACAGCTATGATGTTTCATTACTTATTGCTAAAACACTATGAAGATGAGGGGCCAGAATCATCAATGATCCAAACTTTATAATTACTTATAAATACCAACGCATGAAACAAAGGGATGATTATCTCTTGTTCGTCTTTGCCTTGTGTGACGACAAGAAAGAAAAAAGGTGGTTAAGCCTCCAGTAAGAAATGAAGGAAAAAAGAAGTACGCAGCAGGTGTAGGGGCAAACCCTTCGGGGTTTGCCATAACGTTTGACTAGAGGATCGAGAGCATTAATTCGGCACTACTTGTAATTATACTTCAACTTTTTGTGGTCAATTTAATTTTGTTATTTTGACTTGTTGGATCCATCAATATAATCGTTGAGTTGATATTATATGTATCTTTATTAATTTTTCGCACTCCCATTTAATTATTTAATTATCTCTTTTGATTATTATTTATGATCTAGTTATTCTTTCGCTTCCTTTATAATTTATGTAGTGCGCTTTGAAATCCTTGTGATCCTATCTAATTTTTTGATATAAGGTTGAGTGCGGTCAAAGATCTATATGATCTTAAAGACTTTGGCACGCGCGATTGAATGTAGGATAACCAATACCTATAGTCGTTCGACCTAGACTCATTAGGCGAGCCCTTAGAATTAATTCCTAGTTAGAAATGCGAGCTAATAAGGAGACCACCTGTTAGAACTAAGTGTATCTCATAAGTTGATGGGAAACCCTCCATTTAAGGTTGTGATTAGACATTATATCGTAGTAATTAAATGTGTTCATCCATTCTAGTTGTTTGCTACTATACCAATTCCATTTTCGACAATAAGACTTACCACCCAATAATCCTAAAACAATCTCAAAACTCAAACACGCTTTCTTTCCTGCTTTCTTAGGTAGAATAATAAATCAGTTAGACAATTAGAGACACAAACCGTTCTTTGGGTCGACACACGTACTTACCAATCACTACACTATACACGATAGGGTACACTGCTCTTTAGTCCGAAAATAGTCGAGGAATTAGGGTTTATAAATGTAAAACCTACGTAGTTTTTATTAAAAGAAATTACTCCACAAGTTTTTGGCGTCTTGTCGGTGAACGGTTTTTTGTAGTTTTTTGATTGTTTGATAAATTATGTGTGATTATGTGCGCGTTGTAATGTGTTTACTTTCTATTATTCTCCTATTTCTTTATGCTTGTATGCTTGTTTATATGAAATAAATAAAAAATGCGTCTCAGACTTGGTTATGACATAACTTGGTAGTGCTTGTTACATCATATCGGGTCGTCAGGTTTGGGGCACCAAAAATAGTTTGGGCATTGCTTGAACTTTAAAAATGTTTTCTTATGCCGCCCGTATCTAAATATTGAGCTTGCCAACCTTGATGTTTTTATTCATGTGGTATTATTCCTGAGTCAAGTATTTGCTATTAATGTGTGGTCCTCTTTTTTTGCTCAGTTTTATTACACATTTAATATACGAGGTTTGTTAGTGCGGTTGAGCAATTATTACAGGTTTAGGAGACAAGAGGATTGGACATGACTGGAGGTGTCCAAGTAGCCTGTGATGGAGGCTTGAGTCTAACTTAAAGACTCGGATAATAAAGAAAAGTGCTTTTCGGGAGACAACCCGACCTATCCTTTTAATGTATTTCATTTAATTTTCTGCATTTAGTTGGTTTTGTATGTTTCTTACTTGATTTTGCAGGTTCTCATTACAAGGGGATGGAATTTGAGGTCTCCTCGACTCGTTTTATGTGGTGATATGGTTGCTGAAAAGCAACAAGTTACGCCGTAACTTTGATTGTTACGACGTAATTCATGCAATGGTTACGCCGTAACTAGTTTTAATAATTTTTGAATTTTACAAACCACATAATTATGGCGTAACTCATTCAATGGTTACACCGTAATCCCTTTCTGCAAATATTTAAATGTTTGAAATTTTTACAAAATTGTGTATATTTGATAAATAAACTTTGTGGTATGTTCGCTGGAAACCCTCATGAGACTTCACTCGTCCACTTGTGGCCACCAAGGGGTTTGAAAAGGCATTTCATACCAAAATGCAATCGTGCTTCCTACAAAGGGAGTAGGTTTATTTTGTATATTTTTAGTGCAATGGTGCTTTTTATCCAGGTTTATGCTTTTGGGTATTATCCATTCTTTCACTATTACAGGTAATTCACATGGAATGGGTGCAAGGATGCTAATCAATCTGCGATGAAGCATCCCGAACTGTCTAGTCCGGATGTCTTCTTACAGGCTGTTAATGGTGCATGTGATTTGGTTGGATGTTTGCTCGTGAAGCAGACTTGGAGCATGGCTTATAGCATGTTGTCTCTTCATCTTACCGAGCAAATCCAGGGGTGTTTTCTGTTCCATTTCTAATCTATTTCATTTTTATATGCTTATGTTTGACTCAACTGGGGGGAAGAGATTAGAAATAAACACCCTTTTGATTATACTTGCCTTTATTTTTCTATTTATTTTGAAAAAAGTTTCATGACTAAACTTTTGACATGTTATTTCATTACTAACTAGTTAAGACTTTTACTGAGCACACCACTACCTTAAATGTTAAACTGTGTGAGGATAAGCCTTACGTTTTTCCTTACATAATCCAATAAAAATAAGTGTGTCGGTGGTTGTAGTAGACTTTAGAACTTGGCATGGTATATCTTTTCGAGACCACCAAAATGAGCATTACACCTGGTGTAATCGGTTTAGCTGTGATAAAAGGCAAATTTTAGGACTAACCCCAAATAGCCCATATATGTTTTGTGTATATTAACTTCTCATATTGATTAGTCAATCCCCCTGTTAAACCCTTTGTTACACTCATCTTTAGTGCAAGATACCCCTAGTACAACATGTTAAGCCATTCCTTGTGTTTAACCTAATATATGTTGTTTCGTTACACCAATCGCCTAGCTTACCCTGTAGGTTTTTTCTTTAGTCCATATCAGGGGAGTTGCTGGTATTAATTTGGTTTCGACCCACCCCCCCACTATTTGAATTTATTTGTGGAAAGTCCGTGGGTTAGGATAAAGGGTATGTGAAGAAAGTCAGGTTCTAAAGACAGTTAATCTCAAGTGGACGGATACTCATGTATATATATGTCTGTATTGTAATTTCCATTTTATTGTATCCTTGTCTTCCATAAAAAAGGGAGAATAAAAAAGCATGTAAGCAAAGTGTTTATTATAGCTGATAAAAAATTATAAATGGAAATTCAAACTCATATAAAACCATGGGTTGATATCATTTGTGAAAACGCCATTTGTCCAGGAGGTTATAAGGATAATGTCTTCGCGTGTCTTTGTCATATGCTTTATTGCATTGAAACCTCCACTCCATACAATCTAGCATTTTTCATTCTCAAAAGAATGGAAAAGACTCGAAACAAACCTAATGAACTCTTACCTTATGGAATGCTTCTGACTAGATTGTTCAAACATGTTGTGTTGGTCTCTCCTGAGCTAGCAATTGATCACTACCTCTCACATGATCAAGTCATGCATCTCCTCGCTCCTCATTATAAGCGAAAGACGCGATCGGATCATGGAAAGAAAAGACCTCGTGACTCAAATGCTAGCTACTCTTCCAACACTCTAAATCATCCATCCTCGTCTCGTCCGTTGGATGACACCATTGATGAAAATGATGAATAATCGTTTCATTCTAAATCTTCTTCTCCTTCTCAAAACGTCTCTTCCTTGTCCAATGCTGTTTCCAGAGTCCGTCAAAACCCTACTCATGAAAGTTAATACTTAAACACTTACCTCTTTGAAACCATAAACCTTCAAACTCAACAATGAGATGCTGACCGAGAAGGGTTAAGGTCAATTGGACAAGCTCTCAAGGACATGATGAGTGGGAAACGGAAGTAAACATGTTGGCATAACTATTAGAGATTCTTATTATTATCTATATTATCTAGTACATTATGCTTTATATCTTTACTAGGATTGGTGAATAACAATTTCATGTGATTTAGATGATCTTTTCAATTTTATCATCCTATCATCTTTCTATGTAAACTATTTCTAGGAGATTATAACATGCGTATAATACTACTATATGCTAAATGATTTGCATCTTAGTGTAGGATCCTATTAGGGCTGTCAAATGGGTCAACCCGAAAACCCGATTCCAATTTGAGGACTAGTCCTATGAGAATCCCAAGGAAATATGCTATGGTGAGTTGGTCGCATTAAATATTATAGATACAGACGGAAAAGAATGAGGTGTTTATTTTCGTTGCTGGCCTCATTATAACAATGAAACATACGTTATGACAGGGCTTAAAGATTTCTATGTTTCAAAGAACCTGCATGCTGGTGACACAAGTGATTCTTATATTATGTATTATTATCACAATGTTTCAGTTTGTACCTGTATATCTCAAAAGTAGTTGAAGTTTAATTAGTGAAATGTTTTTCCAAGAAAAGAAGTTCAAATTTGCCTCTTTGTTTTCAGTGGCATTTTATCGGAGGGAAAGCTTGTCATGGAATTAAGAAAACCTTCTGCCATGTCCCCAACTCATTAGGTACTTCATGCATTTTAAGCCATCCCGACTAGTTACACTTTATTGAAGTGGTTATCACATAGCCATGTGTCTTATATTGTAATTTAATACGTGTGCTGAACATGTTGCAGACTTGCAGGCATCAACCTGATGTAGGAAAATAGCTATATCTATCTGAGGACCAGTGTATAATAATTAGTGTTGTATTGTAGCTGATACAGTGGATGTTTTAAACTAGTTAATGGATATCTACACTCCGGGCTACAAAACGCCTTCTGTCCCCTGGTTAATGGATACCTGTACATGTCTTTACCATGTAGTCTCTTGTTGCACAAGTGACATGATACCTATACATGTATGTCTTTACCATGTAGTCTCATCATTGCTTAGCAGTTGACTCACCACAACCCGACAACCCAACCCGATTCAACCCGACCCGTTTTGACCCGAAACCTGATAACCCGATATGTTATAGGGTCGGGTTAGGGTTAATATTCGGGACACCAAAACCCGAATCAACCCGACATGATCAACCCGATAACCCGACAACCCGACCCGATAACACCCCTAATTGGATCCATCAATATAATCGTCGAGGTTATTATAATTTGTTATGCTTTATTAATTGTTCGTAGCCATTTAATTATTTAATTATCGCTTTTGATTATTATTTATGATCTAGTTGTTCTTTCGCTTCTCTTTTATTTATGTAGTGCGCTTTGAAATCCTTGTGATCCTGTCTTAGTATTGATATGAGATTGAGTGCAGTCAAGGATCTATATGATCTCAAAGATCTTGGCACGCACGATTGACTGCAAGTTGACTAATACCTGTAGTCGTTCGACCTAGACCCATTAGGCGAGCCCTTAGCATTAATTCTTAGTTACGAATGCGAGCTAATAAGGAGACCACCTGTTAGAATTAAGCGTATCTCATAAGTTGATTGGAAATCCTCCAATTAAGGTTGCGATTAGACATTAGATCTTAGTAATTAAATGTGTTCATCCTTCCTAATTGTCTGCCACTATACTATTTCCCTTTTCGACAACAAGGCTTGCCACCAAATAATCCTTCAATAATCTCAAAACTAAAACACGCTTTCTTTCCCAGCTTTCTTAGGTAGAATAATAAAACCAATTAGACAATTAGAGACACAAACCGTTCTTTGGGTCGACACCCGTACTTACCAATCACTACACTATACACGATAGGGTATACTACTCTTTAGTGCGTAGGAATAGTGCGTAGGAATAGTCGAGGTAGTTAGGGTTTTATAAATGTAAAACCTAATGTAGTTTTTATTAAAAGAAATTATGCATCACTGACTTTGTTGATTTAAGGGTTAACATGGTACTAGGGATAGGTTTACAACTGTCCTTAGTGTAGGGATTGCTCATATCACTGCCTATAGTAAGGTAGACACTTATAAAGTTCGGGAAAACTCTTCCAGAGGGTTTATAGCCGAGATGCGGGATTATTGGCATTAGATAGGTCTTTAGGATAGTTAGGGGTTAATCACTATAAGCCTAGATACTCACCCTTCGTGACCAACGGGGAATTGAGATCAATAGGATATATAGGACAGGCTTCGATGCCGATTCGGGCATGTCGATATTAGAACCACCATAAGCGATAAGAAGACATTGTACTAGGAAACACTATTTTAACTATAACAAAGGAGTAACTAGGCTAGTATGTTTTTCTCCCTGATTAATTTTCACATTTTAATTTCGTATTTTATTTACTTCAATACTGTCAATTCATATTTAAACCATTTTAAAGTGTGACATATTCAAATTAAAGCTAAAACACTTAGCTCTAGGGACGACCTCGGATTACCAATCCTGCACTTGTTAGGGATCGCTACATGGGGTTATCAATCTAAAACCAATTGGTGATAGAAGGCGTAGCCCATCAAGCTTATATGCAGGCATTTATTTACTTATTTTACCGATGTGGGATTGGGTTTGCACCCAACAATCCTTCCCTCAAACCCAATACTACTATGGGCCTCCTCTCCAACGATACTGGACACAACCTGTTCTAGAGCCGCTGGGCTACCTGCCCCACTCTAACTGAACGGTATCCTCACACAACCTGTTCTAGAGTTGATGGACCACCTGTCCCACTCTATCTGAACGGCGTGATCTGCTCTAACTGAGCTATCGTTGAATCTGGATTAACTTGGGGTTGCGCAACCTGCGCCACACACATCGGGGCTCAACCGCAGCTCTGATACCAGTTGTTAGGGAGAGCCCAACATGCCCAACATATAAGCCCACATGGGGTTATCAATATAAAACCAATTGGTGATAGAAGGCGTAGCCCATCAAGCTTATATGCATGCATTTATTTACTTATTTTACCGATGTGGGATTGGGTTTGCACCCAACAACACTACACACGATCGGGTTCTCTGCCCGTTAGTGCATTGTAGACCATAGGTAGACGAGTTTTATAAATTTAAAACTTGAATTTTAATTTAAACAATTATATGCATCATGTTTTTTGTGTCACTTTGGAGAGCTAAAATTAGTTTACAATTTGAATTCCTGTATTTGTTTAAGATTTAAGAACTAATTTTTGTTTATTCTTAATTTCAGGAAGCAAGATGGGTGAGGCTGACATCAACACACTCACAATGGAGCAGCATTTGGCATTGAATCGTGGAAATCAGGCATCCGGTGTGGTTAAACCCGAAGTCGGAGGCAATGTCAATTTTGAGATCAAGAGTCAGTTCATGAGAGAATTGAGAGAAGACACCTTCTCAGGGAACAAAAACGACGATGCTCATGAACATGTTGAAAGGATTTTGGACATCGTTAGTTTGTTCAACATTCCAGGAGTCACCCATAACGTAGTCATGTTGCGTGTATTTCCCATCACTCTCACTGGAGCTGCAAAGAGATGGGTGGACAAACTACCTCCAGGAACAATCAACACCGAGATTTGCTCAAAAAGGCTTTCATTCAAAGGTATTGTCCACCATCTAAAACAGCAAGATAGCTTGAGAAAATTCATAACTTCAAGCAAGAAGGTGATGAGACACTGTACCAAGCATGGGAAAGGTATAGTGATCGCCTATACAAGTGCCCAACACACGATTTAAATAGCCACCAGAAGGTCAATATCTTCTACAAAGGGTTGGACACCATGACTCGCCAATTACTAGATTCGCAGGGACCGATACCTAATAAGACACTTGCTCAAGCATTGGATGCAATCCAAACTATGGCTGACCATTCACAGAAATGGAACGACGGGTTAACCAGCAGGAAGGTAAGTAATGGTAGCTCGGATGGAATTACAGCTATCACAAGTAAATTGGATAGTCTGGGGAGAGATATGAAGAAGCTGAAGGAGAATGTGCATGCTATCCAAGTAGGATGCGAAACCTGTGGAGGAGCTCACCTTAACAAGGAATGTCCGCTTCATGAAGAGGTCAAAAGCGTTAAGGAAATCAAGTATGGAGTGTTTGGATGACCCTTTCCAAATAATAACAGGAACGATGTTAGATATCGTATAGGTCCACCAGGATACTACACACGTGTTGATAATCGGCCACCTTTTGGTGAGAAGAAACCAAGCCTCGAGGAACTAATGAACAAGCACCTTGAGGAGTCGACGCGAAGAAGAGCCAAAATGGAAGACTGGATGAAGAAGCTTCAGGAGAGCACATATTTGAATACAAGAAACCAAAACGCTTCATTAAAGAATTTAGAAACATAGATTGAGCAGTTGGCAAAAGACTACCAAGCAGAGGCTACTAATGAAATTCCCGATCCATCAATTGTCTAGTGCAAGGCGATTTTCGCTAACAATGAAGAACAAAGAGATGAAACCTCTTCTGATGGAACTAACGAACTCCACGGAGTATCTTTTATTTCTGATGATAATGTGCAGGTTTCTAGGAAAACGGATAAAGGGCCATCGGAAGTTTTGCCATGCCAACTACCTCCAAAGGAATTAAGTCCAAGAAGTTTTACTCTTCCCTGCATCATTGGTAGTTTGAATTTATATGCAATGGCAAATTTAAAAGCTAGTGTTAATACCATGCCCAAATCAATGTTTAACCATTTGAAACTAACAATTCTTAAGGAAACTAATATGCTAGTTGAAATGGCTGATATGATGAAAAAGTCCCCTATGAGAATATTGAAAAACGTTCTGGTTAAAATCGATACATTTTTATTCCCTTCTGATTTTATGATTATCGATATGCTATGTGACCCAAATGAAACTATGATATTAGGTAGACCATTCCTTGCCACTATTCATGCTAGAATTGATGTTTTCAATAGATAAATTTCATTAGGGGTTGAAGAGGATATGATTGTTTTTAACATGAACGGAAATGTACACCAACTAATTGTCCTTGTCGGGAAGTTTGCATGATTAACGAAATCCAAGAAGAATAATCATTTAACCCTCTTGAAATAGGCGATGATCTTTTCTCATATGATTCCCCTTTGTGCTTAGATGATGTGCGGTCGTCGTAGGACTTCTACACGAGAAGTTTTACAACTCCCTAGGCAGTGCACCTAATCGTTGTAGTGTAGTATAGGCAAGACTCGGGGTTGTTTATCGTTCACTCGAGGAATAGGTTGGGAAGGCTTGATCACGGTCTAACAGAATTCTAAGGGTTGAGAGAAGATTATTTTTGTATTTTTATATTTTATGGAAAGCAAGTAAATCATATAATTGGAGAAAGGTTTGGTTTTAGCTGTTTAAACTAAATATTAACTAAGCTACTGGTGATAACAATAAGATAAAAGACTGTGTTTATTTAATCATGTATTACTCCCTAGATTGCTTCTCCTAGTGTTGTTGCCTTGTCACACTTGTGATGATCTGTGTAACTATTTCCTAAAGCATGAACGAATTACACGAACCCGCCGTCTACTTAGTATGCCGCTAGAGCAACGCACATGCAAGGTAGTATGAAGACTATTACACGGCCCATAGGAGTACACTAAGTGCATGTGAAATATATTTAGAGTGGATCAACCATATTAGGAGGCAAGGTAGTATAAAGACTGTTACCCGATGGTATCCTTTCTATACAATCACGTTTTCCTAGACATATCAACGGTGATACAAACAAAAGCTGGTTTTCTAAGACCTAACGTGCACATCCATCAGAAGAAGCAACACCACTAAGATCTACATTCTAGGTTTCATACAATCATAAATAAAGACTCTCTGAGCTACATCATAGGCACCGGAAACTTGACAAAAGATTTTACCATCATTGAGATAATGGCCGAACAACACAGCCCCAAATTCTGCCCTAATCTAAATCAAGTTCTAACGCGATCTAAACCCTAACGAATACACCCATATGATCATAATTAAACCCTAATCATTGTAATATGATAAACACCATTAATTTACAGATTTAATAAAACCCTAATTATTCATCTTAATAATTGTTACATGAATCAATGATTAATAATTAACAAAGATTAATTAATACTCACCTTAGAACTTGTTTTCTTCACAAAAAGCAAAATCCTTAATTCTTTTTCTCCTCTTTTTCTCTTTGGTCGACCGATTCTCACAAGGGGGGATTTAGGGATTTTATTTTGTATTTATAAGCTTCAATGTTAATCTTAAATAATTTCTAATTAGTATTTGTTTCCAATTCAACTCTTTTTTTTCTTTTCCTTTTCTTTTTTTCCAAAAACTGGTCGAATGGCCCTTTTATATATATATTTTTTATTTTATTATTAATTAACTAATTACTTGAATTACCTTAATTTTATACAAAAATCTAAGCTTATTTGCGCATACCTTTTTGCATAAACGCACTTTACTAAACCTAAAAAAAATAACTTTTCATTTTTATTAAACCTAACTTTTCAAAAAAATAGAAATTTCATTTCTTTCACAATTAACACGAAACCGCTTAAATCACCAAAATCATTTCCTTGTCACCAAGAGTGAACGAAATGAATTCAACCAATC
>BQNB010112424.1:0-12892 GCA_026074375.1 Tanacetum coccineum
AGTTTGTAATATTAATTTCAAACAAGGGTAATATATTAAACTTAATCAAACATTCTTATCTATTTTTAGTAGTGGACAAATAAATTAAGACATCCATAAAAATAGGACGGAGGAAGGATTATTTTTTTACTATTCATGTGAATAATTTCTAATGTTTAATATAATTATATAATTATCGCGTATTTTTTATTCTTGAAACTTGAAAATGTTATCTTATTATGCATTAAAAGTTCAACACGTGAAAGACTATACATCGAAAAATCAAATTGATACCGTAAAACCTAACCTAAATAAAACCGAAACCGAACAGTTTCTGAAAAGCAAAAACTAAAAACGCAAGCGTAGTTTATTTGAGAACTTTAGCGTGCAATTATCGTTCCGACATAGACTACAACTCAAGGGACCAAAAGCATAACTCACACCAACACCTATAAAAAAAAAAAAAAAACCTCACAATTTTACAAACCACCACCTTCCTTTAAAACCATGTCCCTAACCCTAACCCTAACCCCGCCGTCAAAACCCTAACTCCGCCGTCAAAACCACCGTCGAACCACCATGTCATCACCACCACCACCACACCACCTCCCACTCGCCGCCGTGACCTCGCCGGAAGATCTCCATCTCTCCACCGCCACACACCTCCACCGCCAGCAAATCCTCCGGCGACGGTCACACAACATGAAGGAGTTGTCAAAGTGTTACAGGGACCATTATTGGGGGTTAATTGAGGAGATTAGGGTTAGGTATAGAGAGTATATGTGGCAGCATGGGATTAGTCCTGTTAATGAGGTTGTTGTTGGTGAAGGTGATGGTGTTGTTGTTGTCAAAGAGGAGGGGGATGGGGAGGGGGGGAAGGATGGGAGGGAGGGGAAGGAAGGGGGAAAGTGTGCGTTTAATGCGTGCGCGGTTAAGGCGATGACGTTGACTAGGTTTTGTAGGAGTCATATTTTGTCCGATGCGAAACAGCAGTTGTATAAGCCCTGTGAATTCTCTCTTAAGAGGTGAGGAACTTTTTAGTTGTTGACGATATGTTGGCGAATATTTAGGCAGTCAGACTTTTTGGGAAATATGTAATTTATAAAGTGTTAAAAATTACGTAAAGCTAAACACTTACGCTAAACAATGCATAATGAATTTTAGAAATTATAAACGCTAAACTGCAAACACTATAGAGCGTGTGACTTAGGACTATGCGTAATGAATTTAGAAGAGTTTTAGAATTATGTGAATTTGACTATGGTTTTTGACTTGGTGAATGGTGAGTAGATTATGGCTATGTTTGGCGGAATTAGCATTAGTGTGTTCTGAAAAAAAATCTAATAGCTTGTTGCCAAACACAACCTATGACTTAGGACTATTTTCTTAGAATGTACTAGAAGGTGATGATTCGCTGGTCTTTTGCTATCATGGAGTATGTTTATTGTGCTGTTGAGTTTTTATCGTTTAGGGTAATATTGACGTGATGTTATGTTCGAGTACTGGTGATATCGAGTTTACATAATGACTATCTATGTGCAAGGCTGTTAATGTTTGTTATGTATTTATCTTATGATTCCTGATGTTTTCTGAAGTGTAGGGGTAGTGGTTATGAGTTTGTATTGTAACGTTGCTTATGTGTAACTATAAGAAGATTGAGGTGTAGTGATCGTAAAAGCTAAACACTTAGGCCGGTACGGTGTTTTGTATTCGCGTGAAGTGGGATAGTTTGAGTGAATTGATGGAGGTGTAGAATGCAGTTGCTTTTGAGTTTTGTTTTACGTGATGAATCGTGAGTAGATTATTGCTGTGTTTGGCGAATTTAGTAGCAGCTGTTTTTCATACAAGTGTTTGGTAATGTAGTTGTGCATGGGATTATAAAGTGTAAACTTGTGTAAATGCTCAACTCTTTTTTTACTAGCGTTTAAATTAGAGCTTAAACATAAATCCAAAGCCTAAACGATCCGGTGTGCAAAGAAGATCCTATGTCGGTAAACTAAACACTAACCTATGATGTTACGACAGAGTGGGTTCTCCTTGAGGAGTAGAAGCAGTAAGATTAGTGTTTATTCTTGTGTGAGTTATGTCGGGGTTGATGGTTTATGTAATCGTTTTGGCTGATAGGTGATATTGTGTGTTATGATATCTGCGGGGGTGTTACCTTAGTTATGTTATACGTGCTTCTTGGAGGTTGATCTTATGGTCTGCCTTGATAGTATTGTTGCTGAGTTTGAATTCTTTTCGTCAGTAGTTGTTGTTATTGTTTAGTATGAAAAGAGTTGGTAGACTAAAGTTTATCGTCTTGTATTAATGCTATATTAAGTGTAAAAGATCGCTGTATAAAGCCTACACTTAGCCTAGTGAAGATGTGGACTGTTGTTAAGAATGGAATTGAGAGACTTTAGAATCAAACCAAAAGTCTAATCCACTGTAGCCCTAGATTGAGTGAGTTTATATGTGTATAAATTCTTATAAGAGCTAACGGCCTTAGAACATGATCAGGATGCGCTGTAGTGGACTGTAGACTATTTGTGATGAATTTAGAAGCGTAGTAGAATTGTGTGGAGGATTGTGGACTAAGATTTTATTGATTTTTGGACTTGTTCATTTATATTAGATATATGGCTATTTTTTGCGGAATTAGCCGTAGTTATTGTTTTGATTGAGAGTGTTTTGTCAGTCTAATGTATCGATAGGTGTAGAAGTGTGACTATAGTCTCATTCTTAGCGTTGAACTATAGTTAGGATGCATGATTGTGATAAGCAAATGGGCCGAAAATGGAAACTTCGTGCAAGATAAATCTGTGATGTTCACTTAAGCGATTAAAGCCTACAGAACGGCTTGAGCTTGGTCCAAAACACAGAACTTATTGATCTGTAAGGACTTATTTTTTCTTGTAGAAGTTGTACTTAGAGAATTGATTTTGCTAGTTTTTATATATGTTCGGAGTTTTTGATGCTCGGTTAGGTTATGATTTATGTGCGATAGGTGATATGATTTTTACGCGGGACGAGTAGATGTCTTATCTTATGGCAATGGTCTGTTTAATGTGTGTGTGTATGATATGTACCTTTAGATGGTTGGCGTGCGTGTTAATGGTGTGAGTTAGTTGTATGGAGTGTGTTGGTATGTGCAATTCGTAAGCTTCATGTGATAACTGATTAGAATTATTGACTATGATCGTAGGGTAGGAAGCTTTAAACACGTGGCGCTAAGTGTTACTTTTAGTAGGCGTCGTGAAACATATGTTTAGGGAAGGTGTAGACTTGCGTGATTTTGACCTTTTTTTTACGTGATGAATCGTGAGTAGATTATTGCTGTGTTTGGCGAATTTAGTAGTAGCTGTTTTTCATAAAAGTGTTTGGTTATGTGGTTGTGCATGGGATTATAAAGTGTAAACTTATGTAAATGCTTAACTCTTTTTTACTAACGTTTGAATTAGGAGCGTTTAAACATAATCCCAAGCTAAACGACCGTTGGCAAAGAAATCCTATGTTTTAAACGCTAAACGCTAAAAAAAGCTTGTTGCCAAACACATCTATGATTTACGATGATGTTCTTAGGGAGTAGTAGAATTAGTTATGTTTTATCTGTGTTGAGTTTTTGTCGTTAAGGGTTTATGAATCGTCGATAGGTAATAAGGTTGTTAGATATCTGCAGGGCTGTTAACTGTTGGTGTTATTGGTTATAGATGCTGTGTCTTGTGAGGTTGTTGGAATCTTTATGATGCCTTGATAGTGCTAGTTTGCTGATGTGTAACATGTCTTTCCTAGAAGGCTGTTTGTTTAAGTAAGAATTGAGTTGCTTGTTAGACGTAGTTGGAATGATTTAATATTATAAAGTGTTAAAAAGAGTAAAAGCAAACAGTTAAGTAAACTGTTTGGTTGCATATTGTTAGCATTTGAATTAGGCGCGTTTAAACCTCAACCACCAATCTGTAAAACAAGTTACCTATAATGAATCATATTTTATTACAGTATACTTTTCGAGGAATTGAGTTAGGCTACGTTTGTGGGATGCCTAACCTTTACGAGTAGTGGTATGTAGATTGTGTTTGATTATGGGTGTGTGATCTTAGTGTCTTTTTAGAGCTTTTGTTTGGTGCATAGTTATGCTGAAAATGAAATTAAATGACAATAAATTGTCATCTCCTACTCATATGGCTTGTTATCAAATTTTAAAGACCATCTCATACTATACACTAACACCCTAATACCCCATCTACAAAAAACAACTTATAATAACTTTTAAACCCCCCCAAACCCCACCTTAAAATTCCTCTGAATTTTTAAAATATCAACCCTCCCCCTCATAATTTACCCTACAAATACATATTCTTACAATCATTATTTTTCTAATTAATTAAATACTATCATACTTTAAGCTCTTCATACAACCATACTTCATCATTAAAAATTTAATTATCTTATAATAATTATAGTCATATATCTTAACATCATATCACTTTTATATTTTACACTATTAACGCAATAACATTTGTGGCTGGCGAGAGTTAAATCATTCTACATTTCTATAAATGTTATTTATATTATAACTTTTTATATTTATTAGTTGTGGTGTGTATAGTTTGTAAAGTATTATTGATGTTGTGGCGAATTGGTTTAGCTGGCATTTTATGTGAGGACGTGCGTTGTGGGCGTAGTTGGTTGGTATGTGATTCGTGTTTGTCTGGGGTTTTGGGGTTTTAGTGAAGTTGATGGTCGCTCTGGCATGGGAAGGGGGTGATAGCTTATTGATTGAATTTGTTTCATATGTGGTATTGTTTTTGCAGCTGGTTTTCTTGTGATTAGATCTTACTCATGGCGGTGGAAGAGTATGCTGAAGTTTGGGGTCTGGAGGGGACTTTATAGTAGGGTTTTCTGGTTCGTGTGGGTGATTCAGGGTGTGTAGTCTTTAGTGGTGAGATCTGTGATGTGGTTTTTGTTACTCTTTATTGGCGTATGAATTTTGCCATGTGTCGTTGATAGGTAGGGGGGTTTTGGTTGATGCGAATTTGTATTCAGAGTGACGGGTTTTGATGGTTTAGAGAGTATTGGCTCATGATCTTGATTTGGGTTACGGGTAGTGGTTCGAGTTTCGTTCGTGTTGTCTGCGGTTGGGTACCTATTTGTATCTTTGTCTGCTCTTCTGTGGTGGGGTCTGTGGTTTAGCTCGGTGTCTTTTTTGATCACGTTGTGGAATCACAAAGTCTACACGCGTATAAGCAATAGTAGTCTTTGTCAAAAGTGTGCTGTTTGGGTTGTGTACCGAGGATTAATGCTTTTTAATAGACACCTGTGCCAATAGGATAAAATACAATGTACAAAACTATGCTCTCGTTTTTTCCCAGAAATTTGTTGATTTAGTCTAAAAAGGGCTAATCTTGTTTTTTTAGTTAAGAGAGTGTCTTCTCAGAGACTTAAAGATGATGTTTTGTTGAATAACTTGAAAATCATCGAATGGAAGTCCATTTGTATACATACGCCCCATTTGCATAATACAGGTTTCCAAATGACTATATTTGAAATGTGGCTTCATACTGCTTTCAGTATAATCAAGTGTCGTATTATCTTTCAAACCTGAGATTCTATTGTACGCCTTAAAAACTGTAATATTTTGATCCACAAGCATTCCCTTAGTGGGTGATTTAAACCTGTAGCTGTGGTTAACTTGTGGATATTGGCGTAAATTGCAAAGGCTGCTTTTTAACGATTTAGATTTGGTGCTGATATTTATCGGCTAGGAGAATGCCTTACAGGTTCTAAGAAAACTCTGAATGGGAAATCGTTATCCGTATATCTAGCTGGTCTATTCAAGTATTGTAACAATTTATATTGAACAATTCCTATTCTCACAATTACCTTTTTCTGTCTTCAAATTTAGTGCGCATGCAGGGCCTATACCATGTGGGAAGCCAGTGCTACGCTCAGTCGTACCTTGTCTCTGCAGCATGCACTACATGAAAGCTCAGCAGCACGTTGTTCGTGCCTTGAGGAAAGCCGGTCTAAACATTACTTAATTGCCAACAAGTTTGCTCCAAAGCTCCATGTGATAGTGACAGAATATGTTCGTGAAATAAAGGAGAGAAGGAAGAATGCTTTGAGGGCAAATCAGGATGATGTTCGTGCCTAGCTTTGAAAGAAATCGGAGAACACATGCCTCTTTGCCTGATGCAGTAGTACTAAATCTTTCAGGGGGTACTGCCCCCTTTGCTGTGTATTGGCAATGTACTAACAGTGAAGTTAGAAGCGAGTATACTATCTCGATAGTTATAAATTTTCTATGTGAGACTATATTGGTGGGCGTATTCAATCTTTGAACGCGTTTTTGACTGGTGTAATAGAGGGTAAATCAGGGTTTAACTACTATCTGCATGTGTTTTTTGTAGAGTTAGATTTTTGATTGCGTTGTGGCTCTAATAGTTATTCTTAGAGTGTAAATGAGTATTGCACGATGATCGTGTTGATTAGAGATGGCAAAACAGTAGGGTTTGGATGGGCTGTGGCAACACCTAAAAATGGAGCTAATTCTACTGCCAAAAAACATGTCAGATTTAGTGCTTTTGCCGACCCTATTGATCTGGTTTGTTCTAATTTTCTTTACTCCCGTTGATGAGTTCCCCCGCTTCAGTGTGGTAGTTATCTGTGATGTTATGTTAGGCTATTCTGTCGGGTATTGAGTTTTTCAAATCTCACATGGGTTTACCAAAACTAAATCGTGTTTTGTCCATATTTGCAACATAACCTTCTGATAGGGAGCCGGGAACTCATAAACTTGTGTATACACTTGTTTGTAAAATAGCTGCAAGTAACACATGCCAAAAAAAGTCGTTTTATTGACTTGTGCGTTTGAGAAGTTTACGTCCTAAATTGTTTATTCACAACCTAAAAGAATTCTCATTTGTATTTATCAACTCTTTGCATGTCTATAAATGTTACATGAATCTTTTAAAATCTTGTCAAGTTTGTTAAAATAATCTCACATTGTAAAGAGAGTTGAAATTTGTGTTGCCTCCATTCCTTTTTGCAGACTTTTGGAATGGGGTCTGCGCTCTCTTAACAATATGCCTTGACAGCATAACCTCAACATAAAGAATTGATGATTCCCCATACCTCTTCCGACATATGTTAACAATTAATTTTTAGCGAATAAATACAAAGAGATAGATTAGGAAAATAGATAGAGATGGAAATCTAAAACTAGGCTGGAAGTTAGTTATTATGACAATACTAGTGCAGTTTGGCCTATCGAAAAATAACAAACTGCTTTTCCCATAGTCTAATGTGCTGGCGATCTCAAAAGTAAAGAATGTATGCAATCACAGCACATACAACAGACAAGAACGAGAATGAATAGCAAATATGATACACTATGGTGCGATGAAACTGCAGAGATGCAGATGACAACAGACATGAGAATATTTGATCATTGACGTTATTATGTAAAGCTTACAAATGACATTATCATGACAACAAAACCTCATGTGTGCAGGCGTGTATGTTTATGTGTGCTCATTAGCAGGGAAACAGTTCATAATGAACTATATCTAAGCAGGTTGCACCGCCATAAGCCCATAATCAAGAGTCGACAAAATGTTCAAGGATTCAAGAGCGTCAGAACTCAAATATTGGTGAAGCAAGAGCTTTTGCATTATTACTAAGCTAATCTGTATATTTTCACAAGCTAACAAAAACCAATTCAAGCAATGTACAAATTTACCAAAACTAAATACCAGCTATTATTGACTCTCGATTTACACGAGAAATCGCCAAATTATGTTCTATAAGAATGCATCCCTTTATATAAAAAAGCAAAAATACGTGAAATCTTACAATCACGGAGCAAGTTTCCACCTTTTAAATCTATTAAAAAGCAATTCAATAGATTTCTGTACTCTTGATATTTCCATTTGTTCTACATCTCGTGAAGCTTGTTGTAATCTTACAATCCCACGGCCCAAACTAGCAATTGATCGTGCTGATGGAACTGATTCAACAGCACATTCAATACCGTCACCATATTTAAGCAAACCAGTACAAGTTGCCACACTGCACCCAAACGTAGCCCATGGAAGCACCCCTATTGGCCTCACCTGTCTGCTTCTCATTATTTCATAAAACGCTGTTCTCATTGCTGAAAGACTCGTCTTCTCAGCAGATGCTATGATACTGTGAACAACGGCTCTAATCTTCTCAGCAGAAGCAGCTGCTTTCATCGAAGACGAGGTGTTCACTCCAGTTTTGAACAGACCCGGGACTAAAATTTTTGTTGGACCAAGAAACTTGCTAATAGATATAGAGATAAGCTTTTGGGTCTGCGTTATTATCAGGTTTAAAGACCATGGAACCTTAAACGTAACGACTTTTAATAGCGTTGATGCAGGAACCGCTTTAGAAAGAGACGAAGCTCCTACTACAGCTGTTGCTCCTGCCCCAACTGCCACAACCGGCTTATTCTTTAATCCTCGCTTTTTGTCACTGTGATTAGCGGTTTCACCATCCTTTGTAGACTCGGCAATCAGCTCTTCGACCGTATCCTTGAGATCCGAAGGAACTATAGTGTTCCAGTGTTTCCTTAAACCGGCTAAAGTACTAGCATCTAAAACAGCAACTATTGACTTGAAATTCTTTGTTTGACTACGAATTGCGTGTGCAAGAAGAGCATGCGCCTTTTCTTCATTAGGGAGAGTTGAAAAGTCAGCATTTTGACGGGATTTCCCAGTTTTACCGATAGGCATACGACCCGCGTTATTTAGAGCAATTCTTAATCCTTCAACCGCAATTCTAAATGCATATACTTCTGATAAAAGTTGAGTATCGATATTGTTACCATTGCTTACATCATGAAACATCTGTTGTGCATAAGCTAAAGCTCTTCCCATTGACGGTATTTCAGCAAATATACCATGCAAATCTTGAAGCAAGGGATAAACAGAACGAGCATACTGTGGGGCCTCATAATCATCTCTTGGCTGAATGTTCATAGGACTAGTACCAGTAATCTGATCACCACTTAACTGAACTAAATGAGAGCATAACGATTTCAATATCTGAGAATGAACGTAATCATCTGATATAAAATATCTAGCGGAACCAGATGACATAACAGAACTCGCTTTTTGTGGGATCAAGTTATTAGGCAGTAAACGCAGACCCCGAAAACTGTTACCCGACGCAACCTCACTCGAGGGATTATTCTCATGACTCTCACTTTCCACACTCACAGAAGACGATTCAAGCAACATAAACGACGAACCAACTTCTTCTGCCATTCTTTTCGCAGCCCAAAAATGTCCATTAAACCCCACACCAAAAATCTCCTTCAAAACCAAACTCCCCGCCACATTCTCATACTTATCCTTCCCAATCTTATGCAAAAAACACCTCTTCACCACTCCCAACGACGACGTCGGTATCAAACACCCCTCTTCACCCCCCACATCATCAAAATCCACCTCATTCACCTGAGCCACAACTGCACCCGGCCTAACACACCTAACAACACGTTCAACATCCACCGCAGACCTCTCAGACAAATTCTGCACACAAACTACATAAACCAACGCCTCCGTTTCCGGTTCCTTAATCGCAAAAACAAACCGTTTACTCTCATCCGGTATTTCTAAACCTTTCACTAACTCATCCGACAATCGTAAATCATAGTCGTTCCTAAACCGCCACAAATTTTTCACATAACTCACTATCCAGCTACCCATTATCTACCACAACAACAAAAACCCTAAAATCATACCCTAAACCCTAACCCTAACTCTAACCCTAATCCATAATCTTCAAATCTAATTAATACCCAGATCAATAATCTACAAATTAAAGATGGGTTTTCATCAGAATTGAATAATTTTAACAAAATGAAATGAAAACCTAATTTTAGCGATGATTGAAAATTGTTGAATTAAGGCGTAATTAGTGACTAAGAAGATAAAGGGTGTTTATAAATGTGATTAATTTATATGATTAATTGTAATTAATGAAAGAATTTAAATACCTGATAATTTGGTTGAGAATTTGAAATTAGGGTTTAAGATTTTGATTGTTGGGTTATTATGGTTAGAACATGAAAATTGAAGTAATACTAGAAACATCTAATCTAACACTTTGAATTTCAGTTCGAGTCTTATGTGACTTTTTTATAAAAATAAAAAAGTCAAAAAAATAGAAAGAAATGGTTTTTAGTTACGTATAATTTTACTCCGCTAAGTCTTTCGTATAAAAATAAAAAAGTAAAAAAATAGAAAGAAATGGTTTTTAGTTACGTATAATTTTACTCCGCTAAGTCTTTTATAAATGGTTTTATGATTAGGATTTTGATTTAGATTTAGATTTGAGGTGAAAGAAAATATTATATTTTATTTAAAATTATTATTTAATTTGTTAGCGGAGATTTAATAATTAAATTTATTATTTTTTAATATATAAAAAAGAGAGAGATAGAGAGAAATGAAAAAACGGTGTCACACTTTTATTAAAAACTACTTTTAAAAAACCCTTACTATTTGGTTTACGAACCAAAATCCTAATCCTAAAACTTAAACCAAACATTTATTTTTACTTTTAATCCCAAAACCCAAAGTTATCCTCAACAATTAAACTGGCCCTTAATTAATTTTGAGATTATCTATATTTATATCTATATTAATCTTTTGTTTAGTAAAGAAAAACGTCAAGTGAGATATTCGTATATTAAAAAATCAAATCATACTATATTTAGTAATATTTTTTTAATTTAGATTTTTTTTGTTTTTTATAATTAATTAAATTTAATTATTTCCTAATTTGTCTTATTCGACTCCACAAATGTTTTTTTTTTTTGAACGGCAACTTTATTGAAGAAAACTAGCAAGGAGCTAGAGATTACAAAGAAATCAAGTTAGGATGTTGAAGCCAACTATCCCAAGAAAAAGAAATATTACATCTAGCATTACACCAAGCAAAAGAGCGAGAAACTATGTCATCAAAAATCACATTCTTCCTAGGCTTACGAGAAGCGAAGAGCAATTGATTTCTGTAATTCCAAATGCACCACCAAGAAACGAAAAAAACTCCTTCTAACATAGATTTGAGCTTGGAACCCATTCTGATATCTTTGAACCAAGACAGCCATTCAGCGTAAGAGCCAAGCGGAGACCAACCCAGATCCCACCATCGACTAATGAGACGAGCTATGTCCGAAGCCATGGAACAACTAAACAGGATATGTGAAGTATTTTCATGAGACGTGGAACAAACCGGACAAGCCAAAGAGGTAACCTGGACGCCGCGGTGGACCAAATTCAATCTTGTAGGCAACCGATCAAGACGAACCTTCCAAGCGAAGATGTTGATTTTGATTGGGATATACTTAATCCATCTCGTGGCAACCTCGTCTTTTGGGAGAAACGTCTCGTCCACCAGATTCCGAATATCACTAACACGAAACAAGCCACTCCCATTTAAATTCCACACCCATCGATCTTCGACATTAGATAAAAGAGTAGAACTAATCAGATCATGAAGAAGAGAGAGCTGCTGGGATTCAATACCCCCTCTTCTCTGATCAAATCTTCGAAAAGATGGTATTTATGAAGACATAGTCTAGGCGTTCTTTTTTCTGGGTATATGCTAGGGGTATAAACTCCTATTAGTTGGATAGTTGTATTCAACACCCATTTCATAATTTCTTTGTAATTCTAGCTCTCCTGCTAGTTTCCTTTAATAAAGTTGCCGTTCAAAAAAAAAGTTAATATGTTGATCTTAGATCTTCTCAATTTGGGAAACCCAGTAATTTATTTTCTTTCATTAATAATGTTAATACTAGATTGTTTAGTTGATTTAATTTATTCATTTGTAGTAGAGGATAAGAGAAGACAAAGTGAAAGGAAGCACGAATATAGTGTCAAGTGGGATGATCAGGTTACATGAAGATATGGAGTCGTATAGGTTCTTAAAAGCCTACAACAAATCATAAACCTTATATAAACTCAATTTTGTTGATTTTTTGTAATGATTATTGTTAATATGCACTTCATATTAGGTGTGGGCCAAGGGTTTCAGAATGGTGTTGGGGTAATGAGTTGGTTTTTGTTGTTGGAGTATGAGGGTGCTTATGTTATTCATTCGGTGAGTTTTGTTTTTCATGATGATGTTTGGTTTTTTCTTATTTTAAATTTGGTTTTGTTAGATGTGATGTGATTTTGTTTATTGTTCAACGTTTATAGGAATTGGGCACGGATCAATGGTCAGTTGCGCCTGGGAATCAAGTGTTAAGGTGCACTGGAGTGGTGGTGTTGTTACAGGTTTGCTTGGTGCTTACTTGCCTGGTAGTGGTGCATAGATTGTGGCGTGAGTTGGGCGTCGCACATAAGGCCCTGGTTCGGTAAGCCTCTTTTGCAGCTTTTTAGATTATTATGCTGTTAGGGAATGCTGATTGGCCGAATTAAAATAGTTTACAGTAGATGTAGTTAATAGTTTCTCTAAAAGCTGCATTTGGCTTCTGTATGTTTAGGATCAACTTATATAAGTTTGCATTGTTCTTTGGTCTTTTGATAGATTGTATCTAAAAATCTGTCAGATCCGCTGCGTTCACATAAAGATATAATGTTTTGGACATGGGATTAATAGAATAAAATATAGTTATTCATCCCCAATTTCACATCATGTTCACATAATCAAAAATCAAGAAAATATAGTGGTATGTTTGTTTGATTATACCAACAATTAGTTTACCTTAACAATAAGTCAGTGTCGTTTAACATTGTTTTCCAATGACCCATATATGTTACATTTAAAAACCAATTAGTGGATAACGGCTTTAATTAGAATTCCCCAAACACTCTATATGTAGTATAATGCTGCAAGAAAAATGAATTGTAATTATAATGGGAACAATATTGGATAAGGATTCAATATTAAATGG
>BQNB010112425.1:0-22156 GCA_026074375.1 Tanacetum coccineum
AAGTCAAAGGAACTACTCTCAAAGACTACTACAATATGTACAAAGAAATCAATGCATGAAGAATCAAAGACTACGAGCTGAACACAAGAAAATAGATAGCTGAGCTTAATTTTGTATTTTCTGGGGTAACCTCCCTTAGGGGGAGATTGTTAGATATTAGAAAAAGACTCACTCACCCCGTATATTTTTCCATTTATTGTTGCTCGTAGTTAAGTATTTAATGTATAACATTTGATAATGGGCCGGGTATTAAACCCAACGTGTAAGCCCTCTACCAAGGCCTAGGCTGGTTTTATTATAAGTATAAAAGCCTATTCCATGCCATGGAAGAGGTGGGTTAGTCATTTCATTTATACAAGTTCACTTTCTCACTCTAGAAAGCTCTCCCTCACTTTCTCTCTCTAGAACTTAGCTAATCCTCTAGTCATTCGATTATGTTATGATTTCTAATATCCTACATGAGACAAGAGCAAAAGCTAGTTCTAAAAGAGCAAGAGAAGATCTGGAACAAGAAAGCTCTAAGAAGCAAAAGGTGGATGATGATAAAGAAACAGCAGAGCTTCAAAGACTAATAGAAGTTGTTCTTGATAAAGAGGAAGTAGCAATTGATGCTATTTCTTTTGCAACTAAGCCTCCAAGCATTGTTGACTAGAAGATTCATAAAGATGGCAAGAAAAGCTATTACCATATAATCAGGGCCAATGGAAGTTCAAATATGTACTTAGTGTTTAGTCATATGCTTAAACGTTTTGATAGAGAAGACTTGGAAACTTTGTACAAGTTGGTAAAAGCTAAGTATGGATCAACAAGACTAGTGGAGGACTTGGATTTAGTTTTATATGGAGATCAAAAGAAAATGTTTGATCCACATGTTAAAGATTAAGTATGGAAAAATTAATCAGACTACAAAGTATTGGATTGGAAGCTATATGATTCATGTAGAGTACATTCATTAAGGAAACAAAATGTGCACATTCATATGTTGGTAGAAAAGAGATATCCTCTTACCGCACCTACAATCACAGATATGCTAAATAGAAAGCTGCAAGTTGATCATTGGAATGAAATGTGTTATCAGCTTCTTAAGTTCATTACAAAATAACCTAAGAATCAATGAAGTGTTTGGAAGTATCCTCTTGGTGATTAATAAATCTTTCAATGAAGAAACTTGAGATTTTGAAGAAGAATATCAAGTTTAGAGTAGGATTGTTAGGATTAAAAGACTTCATGATGATCTTGAAGTTACTGCTGCTAAGGTTTGTGTTACTGTTGCTAAGTAAAACTTAGTGCTGTTAATTAACTCTAATGAAAAATATGCTAAGTAGTTAGTACTGCTAGTGTAACTTAGTTACTACTACTAGTGTATCTTAGTACTACTAGTGTATATTAGTATTGCTAGTTACTCCTGCTAGTATATGTTAGTACTACTAGAGTAAAATTAGTATTGTTGGTGAAGATTGAAGAAAATATTCTAAGTAGTTACTACTACTTGTACACAGTTAATGTTGCTAGTGTATAAGTTACTAATGCTGGTGCTAAGTAAGTTACATACTGCTTAAAGATACAACTGCTGAAAGATAAATGATAGCTTGAAGACAATATTACTTATAGATAAGGATTGTTATTTATAGAATAGATCTTTGAGAATAATCTACGTTTTAGTAATATATTGTAAATCGACTAAGACTCCTTGGTGTGTAAAAGAGGTCATAGGGCATAGAGTTTTATGTATCTTAGTCGTATAATTCATAGCTTCAAGGTTTTGTAACCCTAATACTAGGAGTGTATTCATATTATTTGAAATAATAATATTGGAGCTTTTATTGTTGAAATTATATTGTTTTGTGTTACTGAATAATTTCTTCTATATTAAAGATTAGATTCCGCATAATCTTTAGTATCATCAAACAAAGTTTCTTAAACTAAGTTGTGTTAGATTTATCTAGCATAACTAAACCTTAAACAAGCTTAAGGAATTCGATCATTAGAAGTTAACTGGGATCAACACTTATCATCACTATCACTTGATGAACTCATCGAGAATCTCAAAGTTCACGAGATGATCATCAAGAAAGATTCTGAAATAGTCAAAGCTAAGGGAGAAAGAAAATCTCTTGCTTTAAAAGATAAGAAAGAATCCAATGATGAGGAGTGTTCTACTTTCGGAAGTGAAGATGAAGAATACGCCATGGCATTTAAAGACTTCAAGAAGTTCTTTAAGAGAAGAGGTAGATTGATAGTCTTTTGAAACTACCCCTTTAAATATTTATAAATATAAATAATTATAAATATATAATAAGAATCAAAAATCTCAATGTATAAAATCTGGAAGTATGATTCCCGGGTCGTTATCCCCAACGAGGAATGCAATGGAAAGTCGTTTGTCGGTTTGACATTTGATGCTTGAATGGAACAAAGATTTTGATTGGTTTTCTAAATCTATGGGAAAATTAAGGCAATTTACACTAAAAACAATTAAAGCAACACAATTTTAAACTAAAAACGAAAACCGGGGATCCTAAAAACGCGTCTAATTATCAACTAAGTCAAAATTAAACCCTAAAAATGCAAACTTAGTTTCTAAACCTCTAAAATGACAAAAGAAAATTTTCTAAAAAGGAATTATATTTTTTTGACTTTTTAATAATTTTTTATGAATTAAAAACCTATTTAATCTATTTAAAATTCTAGAAAATAACAAATTAACACCTAAAAATTCCAAAAAATGATTTTCTACTTTAGAAAAGTCTAAACTATCATAAAAACTCAGAAAAATATTTTTCACTACTTTTTATAATTAAAAACTAATTTCTAAACTAAAATTAAAAAGCTAAAAATGAAATTTAAAATCTAAAAATGATAAAAAAGTTTTTAAAGTTTGTAAACCTTAAAATATTAATTCTAAAACTAAAAACTATTTTTTTGTATTTTTCTGATTAATTTAACTATTTTTAATTGACTTTTTAAAATTTTAATCTACGAAAATTAAATAAAAATAACAAATAAAGTTGAAAAATCTAAAAATTTGCAGGAAAGTACCTAAATGATGTGGAGAATGCAAGAAAAATAAGCTTGATGAGCCAGCTTAAAGAATAAGCTCTAAAAAGCCAGGGATAAGCTTCGAAGTGCTTATGGGCTTTTGGGCTCAAAACGTGGTTAAATGAATTGTTTGTGCAAAGCAAAATAGAAAAGACCCAAGGGCGCTGTGTAGTAGAGGGTGTGTGGTTAAAACTTGGTTGAGAGGGTAGAGGTCTTGGGTTCGAGCCCTAGCTCACCCAAAGAGTTTTTTCTTTTTTTTTTTTTTTTTTTTTTTTTTTTTTTCTTCCCCTTTCCCAGGTTTTTATTTTTGAACATATATTTTTTTATAACTTTTTAGATAAGCTAAACTTAAGAAACTTTTGTAAAAGCACCTTTTTTAAAAACCATAAATAAGCTGTTAAAGGGTAACAGAATACTTATTTACTCTAAAAAGACTTAATGGTTAAACTGTTAAGCATTTTGAACATAAATAAGCTAAGAAAACTCAAAATAAGCTAAGACAGATGAAAGGCTATATCTAAAAAGCACTAAGGCATAAAAATAAGCAACTAGAATAAGCTGGAACTAGCTTAAATGTTAGATTAACTAAAAAGACTCTAAAACTTGAAGTTTTTAACTAAAGGAAGCAATAAGCTCAAATAAGCCCTAACCTAAGTTAAATAAGCTATAGTAGGCTTAAACTAACCTAATAAGCAATACTAATCCTAAAATAAGCAAATGCAATAAGCAGATAAGCTTAAATAAGCAAATGAGCAATTTAACGGACATGCTTACCAAGTTTGTGAATTCCAATACCGCTTCTACTTCGGGTTCAGGGACACTCCCTAGTAATACCATTACTAACCCAAAGGAAGACTTGAAGGGTATTATCACCCCAAGCGGTGTTGCTTATCAAGGACCCACGATTCTTACTACTTCTTCTTCTCCTCCTAAAAGTTTGTAGAACATGAACCGAGGTGACAAAGGAACGTGCCTCCCCCCTAATAACCAGAAGTACCGAAGACCGTCCAGCCACCTCCGTTTCCAAGTGTCAACCTCCAGTACCAATTTTTTGAAGCCCGTGTTGCTACCAAGCCTAACCCGAAACCATCAATCCATATCCGTCTAGCCTTAATGACCCAAGAATCCGCGAAAAAGCTAACAATCAAATTGAGAAATTTTTACCAAATCTTTTTCAAGGATTTGCATTTCGACAGTACTTCGGCGGATGGCATTAATTCTCATGCCTAAATTTGCTTCGACACTTAAGAGTTTGATTAACAACAAAGAAAAATTATTTGAATTAGCAAGAACACCTTTAAATGAGCATTGTTCGGCGGTCCTCCTCAAAAAGTTACCCAAAAAACTTAGAGACGCCGGCAAATTTCTCATCCCGTGTGATTTTCCTAGAATGGATGAGGGCTTAGCCCATGGCCGATCTTGGCGCTAGCATTAAGCTCATGCATTATCCTGTGGGAAAAAGCTTCTCTTTCGGAGCTCACTCCTACTTGTATGACTCTTGAACTTGCGGACCGTTTGATCTCTCGTCCGATCGGTATCGCCGAAGATGTCTACGTAAAAGTAGGAAAGTTCCAATTCCCGGCCGACTTTGTAGTCATAGAATTATGATGATAATTCGGTTTAACCCCGAATCGACTCATTGATATGGCTTGTGAGGAGTAATCGTAAGAAGTCTTGTTCTCGATGTGATCGCGAGTGGCAATCCCACTCCTTATTATGACCCAATCATTTCTACCTCTTCTCCGACCCTCACTCCCTTCGGGGATAGTGATTTTCTTCTCGAGGAAGTCGACGCTTTCCTCGCTCTTGAAGATGATCCAACTTTATCGGAAGTTGATCACTCCCTTATAAACGACTTCGAGGGGGACATTCTTTCTTCTGAAGCAATTTCTCAATGATGATCCATCATTTACCCCCTCCCACTCAAGGAGATTATTTGCCTAAAATTCAAAAAGAACTTAAAGTTTGTGAAGCTAAAAATAACAAATCTATAATTGATGAACCTCCCGAGGTCGAACTCAAGGACTTACCTCCTCATCTTGAGTACGCATTTTTGGAGGGTGACGACAAGTTTTTTCCCTTCATAATTGCTAATGACTTGAGTGTCGAGGTAAAAGTCGGCTCCTAAGCGCGTATAAAGGTTTTGAAATGTCACACAAGCGAGCCATCGCTGGAAAAAACCATCTCCGACAATTAAAGCATTAACCCAGAAATTTGTACTCACAAGATTCTTATGGCAGAGGATCTACAAACGCATCCTAACACCAATACGGTTGAATCGAAAATCCATAGATGCAATCAAAAAGGAGGTATGAAAAAACTTCTTTGACGCCAGATTAATTTCCGGTCTCGGATAGTCCCTTGGGTGACCCCGTACATGCGTACCGAAAAAGGTGCTTTACCCGTTTGTTGAAAATGATGAAAATGAGTTAATCCCGACTCGATTGGTTACGGGATGGCGTGTATGCATTAACTACCGTAACTTAAACGAAGCCACCCGTAAAGACCACTTTCCACTACCATTTATGGATGAAATGCTTGAGAGATTAGCGGGAAACGAATACTTTGTTTTGTATGGTTTCTCGGGTTACTTCACATTCCCATCGACCCTCATAGTCAAGAAAAAGACCCACATTCACGTGTCCTTATGAACGTTCGCCTAACCCGTCCGCATTCCTTTCGTCTTATGCAATGCACCGGCACATTCCAAAGGTTGTATGCATGGCTATCTTTCATGATATGATCCGACAAAACGGATGGAAGTCTTTATGGGAGAATTTTCGGTTCTTTGGGAATTCATTCGAAATTGCCCTCTCGTTTTGGACAAGATGCTAAAAAGGTGTGAAGACACCAATCTTTGTCTAAATTGGGAAAAGAGTCATTTTATGGTTAAGGAATGGCATTGTCCTTGGCCATAAGATTTCTAAAAATGGGATTGAGGTCGATAAAGCCAAAGTTGATGTGATTGCTAAGTTACCTCATCCCACCACCGTTAAGGGTATTCGAAGTTTTCTCGTTATGCATTTCCTACCGACGTTTCATTAAGATTTTACCAAAATTTCATGACCGATCCTCGTCTTCCTTGAGAAAAAAACTCCGTTTCACTACGTCCGATGAATGTATTCAAGCTTTTGAAACGTTAAAGAAAAAACTTACCGAAGCTCCAATCTTGATTGCCCCAGACTGGGACCTACCCTTTGAGCTTATGTGCGATGCAAGCGACTTTGCCATAGGTGCAGTCTTGGGGCAACGTCATGAAAAACACTTTAGGCCTATACACTATGCTAGTAAAACAATGAACGAGGCGGAATCGCATTACACCACGACGAAGAAAGAAATGTTAGCCGTGGTGTATGCCTTCGAAAAATTTTGATCTTACGTATACGGATCACTCCGCCCTAAAATATCTCTTTGCTAAAAAAGATTCCCAGGCGAGATTGCTTCGGTGGGTTCTCCTCCTTCAAGAGTTCGATTTCAACGTAATTGACACAAAAGGAGCCGAGAATCTCGCGACCGATCATCTTTCCCGATTAGAAAATCCGTATGAAAATGTACTCGACCCAAAGGACGTAAATGAAGAATTCCCTCTCGAGACACTTAATATGGTGACTTCTCGTGGTGACTCAAGTACCCCGTGGTTTGCCGATTATGCAAATTACCACGCGGGGAATTTCATTGTTAAATGGATGTCGTCCTAACAAAAGAACAAGTTTTTCAAGGATGTTAAACACTACTTTTGGGACGACCCCTATTTGTTCAAAATATGTGTGGATCAAATGATCTGGCGTTGTGTTGCAGGCCAAGAAGTTGTTGACATCCTCACAGCTTGCCATAGTGGACCCACCGAGGGACATTACGGTGCCAACTACACCGCCAAAAAAGTTTTTGACTCAGGATTTTATTGGCCTACGATTTACAAAGATGCCCATGACTTGGTCACCCGATGTGACACTTGTCAGCGTCAAGGAAAAATTTCGCAGCGTGATGAAATGCCTCAAAATTCCATCCAAGTTTATGAAATCTTTGACGTTTGGGGCATAGATTTCATAGGGTCGTTCCCGTCTTCACGAGGGAACAAATACATACTCGAGGCGGTCGACTATTTGTCAAAATAGGTTGAAGCAAAAGCGTTCCCCATAAACGATGCTTGAGTTGTTTGCAAATTTCTTAAATCTCTCTTCGCCCGATTCGGTGCCCCTCGTGCTATCATAAGTAATCGCGGAACCCATTTTTGCAATGACCAGTTTGCAAAGGTCATGCTTAAATATGGAGTTACTCATCGTCTCTCCACCGCGTATCACCCACAAACAAGTGGGCAAGTTGAGGTATCCAATCATGGCTTGAAACGAATTCTTGAAAGGACCGTAGGCGAAAACCGTGCCTCTTGGTCGGATAAACTAGATGATGCACTCTGGGCCTTCTGTACAGCTTACAAAACACCCATCGGATGTACCCCATGCAAGCTCGTGTACGAAAAGGCATGTCATCTACCGATCGAGCTCGAGCACAAAGCCTACTAGGCCTTAAAGCATGCAAACTTTGACCTTGAGACCGCGGGTGATCATCGTAAAGTTCAACTCAATGAATTAAATAAACTTCGTGATCATGCCTATGAGAACTCTTTGATCTATAAAGAGAAAACAAAGAGGATCTATGACTCAAAGATAAAAAACCGCGTTTTCAACGTCGGTGATCAAGTCCTCCTCTTTAACTCTCGATTAAAGATGTTCTCTGGAAAATTAAAATCTCGTTGGTCCGGACCTTTCACCATTTCCCAAGTCTTTCCATATGGCACCGTTGAGTTATCTCAAAACTCCGGGCCAAATTTCAAGGTGAACGGTCATCGAATTAAGTACTACTTTGGAGGAGACGTACCAAAATTAGTTGTCCCGGATCTCCAAACCCTCCCCAAGGACAAACGAATGCGGGGATTAGGTCAAGCTTAGTGACCCTAAACAAGCGCTTCGTGGGAGGCACCCCATGCTTATCCTTCTATTATTTTCTTTCTTATTTCTATTATGATGTGAGGAGGCTTGTACTCTTCCGATTCTTGTTATTTGTGCTTGTGATTTTTTGTAGGATTGAACTAAAATTTTCTGAAGACTCTCGTGTTCGGTGTTTTGTCCCGGTCCACTCGAGCTTCTTAGCCTTTGCTTGCTATTAGTTTGGGGAAATCCAATATCCTAATCTTATCGACTAACGTTTATCTTTAAGCATACTTAATAAACGGCTTAGGATTTACGTAAAGACCCTTCTTAAAACATTGAGGACAATGTTTAATTCTAGTATGGGGGATCTATCGATTTGATCACACTTGCAGCTGTTGTTTTTACGTACCCCGTTTTTCCATAAAAATTAAAAAAAATTCAAAAATAAAATAAGTGTTTTGTCATAATTTTTGACTTTCTTGCTGGGTAGAATAAGAGTAAATTTTGACTCGATCAAGCGTGTTGAGCTCTAGCTTGTTCCTTAACTTTTAGAGAAGCGTTCGCAAAAATTCATGAAGAACAAAAAATGATAGAGTTAAGTATGAGTTGGATGCTAAGCAAGGATTATTTGGAAATCTTAAGAGCTCATGTATGTAATTTGTGGCTTTTTCTCCCATAAGCTCTTAACCGGATTAATATACGTGCTGTTTTTGAAGAATTAAACTTAAATCAACAATTTTTATGTAGAATATAGCAAAAAATTTAGTCTTAGTTCAAACTTATACTTGAATTTTTCAAAAAGAAGACTTCTCTATATTAAGTAATATATATATATATATATATAATGATAAAAAAATATAATAAATATAAACTGTGGGCTGATAAAAGTTTACTACCTCTTGCCGGCTCACAACCGATGTGGTAGTCTTCTAAAGAAAGCCCATAGTAAGAATAAAAATCCGAGACTGATAAAAGTTTGTTGTATCTTGCCGGCTCACAACCGATGTTGCAGCCTTCTAAAAGGTTGAGGGTTACAATTGCATAAATGTTTAATATTAAGTTTGAATTAATAAATAGATTTCTTTTTGTTAAATTCAAATATGCTTTTGAACTTTGACTATTCTATTTTAAAGCTATGTATATTCGGGAAACCTGAGAGTTTTTGAAACCTAAGGTCCGTGAGTCCCGATACTAGTCTCTGTGGGGTGTCAAAAGCCTGGTCACTTAGCCGCAAGGTTAGGATGTGCCGAGACGAAAGTCGCTACATGGGATGATCTCGCCTTCAAACTCATTATTCTCGGGTGGAACGTGAAGCATAGTATTTTGCAAAACGTTGATCCAAGGTTGAAATTCAAAATAGCACATTCGCCTAAGATATAATAATTGTCGGGAGTGAAAAGTTCACAAGTTGCAAATATGAGTAGTGTTAGCATCTTAAACTGATAAACTGATATTTACTGTGAATTTCGTTTTAAGCTTGGTTCGGATTAGTGAAAAGTCAGGACGATGAATATATCTTTTTGGGGCATTTCGATTGAAATTGCATCTTGTTCTATGATCCTAACGTTATGAAAATAAACGGAAAGTCGAAAATTCGAAGTTTATTCTTAAAAAATGGAAAAAAGTCTTTTGAAAAAGGGAAAATGGGTGTTTTAAAAATTGTGTTCTAATTAAATCTCATCCACACAAAGTCTTTGCTACATTTCAAAGGATTTAGTTTGGGAAGTTTTGAAGCGTATTTGGTTTTAAGAGCATTAATATTGGGTAGAGGACACGCATCACTTAGTTTGGGAATTTTGATATGTGAGAAATCACATATCTTTATTATATCCAAAATGGCCCTTAAATGATCAAAATATGCAAAATTCGCATGTATGTGAGTATTTTGTGTTTATTTGTTTGTGAAATAGGTGGAATAGATATTGCAAAACTACAGATAACGGTCAAAACCGGCACAAACAGGACACTGAGAACGGATAGAGTGAAAAAGAGCCTGAGAATCTAGCAAAGGCAACAAAGTCAAACTTTTATTGGTAAATTGGTCAACCTACAAAATGCCAAAACCTTCAAAATACCTAAAATTCCCTAAATGTTAAACCAAATTTCACCATAAGTCCCTAAACCCTAACACCGTTATCTCCTTTTTATAAAAGAGATAATGGTCGTTATCTCTTTTAACTATAAACCTTATAACCAAGCCCTTTTCACCCGGTCCATTTCTTTATACCCGGGCCCAAGTCAACAAACACTCCCCCGGGTCAAACAAAGATATAAAAAGAAAAGAGAAAAAAACGGGAAATCCTGTTTTTACTATTCATCATCTTCTTCAGTTTAACCTCACCTCAAAACAAAGGGTAAATCCCAATTGATGACATGGAACAAAGATTCAAGTAGGGGTGAGCAACGGTCTAAAACCGGACCAGACCGGCTAAGACCGGACCGGACCGAGACCGAAATAGTCTAAAAAGCCGGACCGAGGACCGAACCAAAATGGTACGGTCCTGTGAGTCCCTAAATGAATAGATCTTTGTAGCCTATGAAGGATGATAGCCAAGATGTATAAATACAACTGACTATATGGAAACACTGATTATGAATACAATATGTTGATGCGGAATCTCAACACAAGTACTAAGTTTGCTCTGGGATAGTTAACTCTTTATTTTAATTAATATGCTTTTGAAACTATTCCAGGATTACTAACTATTTTTGATTATGATAATTGTATGAAGAATCTTGAGGAGTATGTTCTAACTTTGCCCAAAGGCGATCCTTTTATAACACTAAGGATAAACCCTACAGAACAGCTATACAAAACGCATTCTTATCTTTATCCTAAGTTATCTCAAAATTCTCTATAAACTGAGTACTAACTATTTTCTAAACTAACGGTACTAACTAATTCAACCAGTAATTACCCATTTTAGCTGTCTGGGTACTAACTCTACCTAACGTATAATATTTGGACTGTCGAAAACATAAATCCTAACAATCCTCCCTTAAACATGAATGTTGAACTCTTTTAACTTCATGTTTCTTCAACTTCTTTAATGCATAGAGGATGTATCCAAACACTCATATCATTTCTTGATCTTTTAAACTCTATCCTTCTTCAGCAGCAACTTTGTCTTCTCAGCAACTCAGCAACATCTTTTCAGCAACAATCCAACTAAGTTGGCTTTGTAGTTTTTGGCAAACTACCAGCCATTAACGGATTTGATGTTCCTTTACCAGTAGCCGTTTGCTCTGGGATAGTTAACTCTTTATTTTAAAAACATGGTGAGTTAATTACCATACAGTTTTTGGTAAACTGTCAACCATCAACGGAATTGATTTGTCTTTACCAAATACCGTTTGCTTTTGGACTAGCCAATGCTTCATTGTAATAACATGGTGCATTGATAAACCATATAGTTTTTAGCAAACTATCAGCTATCAACAGATTTGATTAGTCTTTACCATGAACTGTTTGATCATGGACTAGCCAACTCTTCACCACAGAAGCAAGGTGAGTTGATAACCCTACAATTTTTGGTAAATTGTCAACCATAAACGGATTTGAGAAGTCTTTACCACAAGCCGTTTGCTTATGGACTAGCCAGTTCTTATGCCTGTTAAGCATGGTGAACTGATGACCATTTGTTGTGTGGTGGTTAGCCAACACTCAATCCCTTCTCAATCCTATCAATCTCACTCTTCTGATTCTAACTCTGCAAGTATCTTCTTGACAAATTTAATCAACTCCAATGCCATAGTACTCTCTTCTTCAGACTCTAATTTCAATTTCAGCATCTGCTTCAGTACTTCCTTTCTCAAAGGATACTTCTTCTCTACCAGCATATGGATGACTAAACCTGTGTCAGTCACTAAAACATGTACTCCTGAAGAACCATGCAACTTCCAACTCACAATCTTCCAATCTTGCTGTGCATTCCAAAACTCATTTTCATCATCTGGATTGAACATTATCATCAAATCTCCCCAAAGTACTTTGTCAAAACCTTCAGGCATCTCATCTTGATATTTTTCCATTACCAGTTGATACACAGCATTCAGATCTTCTCTATCAAATATGGACAATACTGTCATCAAAGTACTAAAGTATCTCTTCTGTCCATTACTCCTAATCACCACATTTAAATTTATCTCCTCAAGGTGTTCAGCTTGATCAGTTTGTGGTTTAGCTCCAAGACACTCTGTCTTCCATTCTTTGATTGGATATTTTCTGTCAAGAATTTCATAGTCCACTTCTTTTTCTTCATCTTGAGCTATAGTTAAATGCAATCTCAGTTCATCATTCTCTTTGTCACTATCATCTTCAGAAGTGTTTTGAATATATCTTCTTTTCCTTGACTTCATCTTTTTCCTAGTACCCATTTTTCTTTTTCTAGTCCTCTCTTCATCTTTATCTTCCTCCTGAACTTCTTCTTTGCTTTCTTCCTTGATCACTTCACTTTTAGATAACTCAGCTCCTTTCTCATTCATCTTCTTGATCAACCTTTCATCTTCAGCAGACCCAATAGAGATAAAATCTTCATCAGACCTCTTAATCTTTTCATACAAAGCTTGTACTTCCTCAAACTTCTTGACTTTCAATTCAGCATGTTTGTAGTTTCCCACATGTTTTAAGTAGGTCATCATTTGATTTCTTAATTGATTCTTGGTTGGTGGTCTGTTTCTAATAGCTTCTGATCTTTGCTGAGCAAGGAATCTTCTTTGAGCAGCAATTGTGTCATGAAGGCCTATAAGCTCTTTCTCTATTTGTAAATTGCTCTCTTTCTTGTTCTTGAAGTTTCTCAGCAAGAAGTCTATCTGCCTCAATCCTTGCTTTTATATCATCAAAGTCTCTTATAAGATCTTCATTTGCAGCATTTTCTTCAGTAATTCTATTTCTCTCCTCTTCACATCCCACTCTTCTTCAACTTTTTCTAGCAAACTCTTCATCACTTTTCAAGTTGCTTAAACTTCCCCCCTCCCCCGCCCTTCTCAGCATGAGGAATACCATCAGACTCACTTTCAGATTCCATCCACCTCTTCTATCTCTTCTTCCTTTTGTCTTTTGGAACAATTCTTTGGAAGAGCTTTAATGTGAGAAGTGATCTTGTAGAAGTAGCTTAGTCTATCCGTTTCTTCAACATCCTTCCATCTCTAACACACCTTTCCTTTTTCTTTAGAAAAGCTTTGGCTTTTATTTTTTTGACTCGTGTTGAGGAGAACTTAAGCTATGTTTCATCTCTCCAAATTATCATAGAAGTGGGTGTTTGAGTGGATGTTTGAGTGGCTTGAGTAGCAATTTCTTCCTCAGTTTGATCTTCAGTACCTTTTATTTGCCCATCAGTACTTTCAACTTTCTCTTCAGTACCTTCCTTTTGCTCTTCAGTACCTTCAAAGATCCCTTCAGTACCTTCATTTTTCTCTTCAGTACCCTCATTGTGCTCTTCAGTACCTTCAACTTGTTCATCAGTACCTTCAATTTGCTTGTCAATACTAACTTTGGATCCGTCAGTACTAACTTTTCCAATGTCAGTACTAACTCCTTCCTTGTCAGTACTAAGTACATCTTCAGTACTAAGTATTCTCTCATCAATCTCCTTGTCTTCATCAACTACTTCTCTTGTCCTCCCTTCATCTTGAGCATTCTCTGTGTCCATGTGATCAACTGTATCTTCAGGCATTTCATCAAACAGAGGATCTCTTTGAACTGATGATTCACCTTTTGCAAACTTCCTCCCTTGTTTGGATACAGACTCTTTATGCACCTTATGTTTCTTTGAGAAGCTCTTCTGGGAATCTTTGCTTTACTGAAACACTTCAGATATGCTCTATGGTGTTTGATGACAGGTTTAGCTTGCTTCTTGAGCTTTGTGATCTGAGCCTTCAAGGCTTGTATTTCCTTGGCTTGATCTGAAACCTGTTTACACAAAGATAGACAAATATCATAGACACTTTGGATAGTCATTTCATCCTCATTCCCTGAAAGGGATTTATCACTGGATGAATGACCTCCAAGATTCTCACCAGAAGATTCTGGGATAGAACCAGGAATATTAGAAGTGGGTGAAGGTCTAGGGGAAAGGTGAGACTGGTGCTCAAGAGGTACCTCACTAGTTTGAGCAGGGGATAAGTCAGGCTGTGGCTCAAGAGGTACTTCACTAGTGGGAGCAGGAGAGGGTGTAGGTAGAGCTTCAGATGGTCTTTCTGAAGAAGCACCCTCATCCTGAGTTGGTTGTACCAACATAGTAGCAAACAAAGGGGTTACTTTCCCTGAGAAATGCTTACCCTTCTTAACCATGAAAGAAAAAACTTTACTAGTTAAAGTATTTACAGGAAAATGATCTAAAGGTACAGATACATTATCTAGTTGTTTACCTAAAAAGATAGAAATAAAACGTGGGTACATTACAAATTTCTTCTTAGCATCTAAATGTCTAAGCATACCCTCAAAAATTAATTTGAGAATAAATATACATCTGATTAATTTAAACATATGACAACAGTGTCAATGTTAGTAGAATATATCCCAAGAGGTACTTTTGGAACTAAGACAATGATTAATTGTATGAAATAAAAACCTCCATTGGGGTGAAAACAAAGCTTTATTAAATGTTAACACTGTTAAATCCCCCTCATACCCCATTAGCTGTATAGCATCAAATATAGCCTGATTAGGTAAGGAGTCTATCCCATCAGCATCATCAAAAAGAAGATCACTTCTTATTGATGCCTCAGAGATAGACACAGACTTGCCAGCTACTTTGGCAGTAATGTGCCTAACATTGTTGATTGTTTTGGACTTAGCAGACGTCCAAAACTGTTCAACAAATGTAGTAGATACTATAGGACTTACAGTGAGAGCATGATGAATGTAACTTCGCTTGAGAAAATCTATGATTTCGTGAAACTCGGCATTCCCTTCAGACTTCTCCAAGTATGCGACCATGTTATGTTTCGGACAGGATTCAAGAACAGCCATTTTACTTGAAATAGAGATCGTCGTTAAGAAAGATATTAGGGCTTGTAATTGCGAATGTAGTTTAGAGAGAGAATGCGTACGAAACTGCGCAATTGAAATGGGTTTATATAGGTTTAGAAGACCTAATTTCAAGGAAACCGTTTCAATTTACACTTTGTACCCTTGGCGGTATTTTTCTTTAACCTCTCTAAAGCGGTACAAACTTTGCCCAGCGGTACTAAGTTTTCACTATCGGTACTAACTTTGTCCAAGCAAATAATGAACAATGTAGGTAGCAAGAGTGGTTCAGTACCAGCAATACCTCTTCGCAATGACTCTACAAACTCTTTCAAACCTCTAGAAATACACGACCTCAAGAAATGGGAATGGTTACCATGTTTCTCTTTTACAAACTTCTACAACACAGCATATTACCTCCCTTTAACCAATGCAGCTTATGGATTTATCATCCCAATAGTAACAACCAAGAACTGAAACCTGCTTACATCAAATGCCTTGGTGAGTAAATCAGCTACATTGTCATCAGTGTGAATTTTAAGCACCTGAATGAGTTTCTTTTCATAAGCATCTCTTATGAAATGGTGCCTAATTGCAATGTGCTTTGTCTTGGAATGATATACTGGATTCTTTACAATGCAAATGGTGATCTCATTATCAATGTAGATTTTTGTGTTCATGAAGTTGAACCCATAGTCTAACATTTGATTCTGAATCCACAAAACTTGCCCACAGCAACTTGCAGCAGCAACTTGCTCACAGGTCCGGTCCGTAATCTCATGTTTTTGGTCGGACCGGACCGAAGACCGAATTGGTCCAAAACACCCAACCGCGGACCGGACCAAAATATGTTCGGTCCGGTTCGGTCTGGTTTTCCAGTCCGGTCCGGTCGAACGGGCTATATGCTCAGCCCTAGATTCAAGTACTAAGCTATGAGCTGGCAAAGTTAGACGTCACCAAACCCTTCTTTTGGTCTAAACAAACAAAGGAGGATACACAGAATCCTAAAGAAGCACATATGGAAGTAGGATTTTACACTAAATCCGCTGTAAAAGAAGTACACAGCCTCTGACACACGGATTGCCAGATCAAATATCAATCTAACGGCTAATTCTTGAGATCTAATGATTGGTGTGAATGAAGGGACGAGATAAAGGGGAGCGTTTAACAACTTGAGAGCCTAGATCCTTCCTATGAAGCTTATAAATAGAAGACCTCGTCACATACTGCCGGAGGAGGGAATTAGATTAATTTTCAGCTTAAAAAAATTAGCTTTTGTAATTTTTCTTTAAAACTGTTTTAGCTTAATGTTTTCTTAATGTAATTTCAATTTTCAGTATTGTAATCATCTCTTTCATCAATATAATTCAAGTTTTTCTTAATATGCATTTTACTCCTTTACAAACTCACTTTCATACAAAACATTAATTAATAAGCTGTAACTGTTTCATAAGTTCCTTAAAAGCTAATCTCAAGCTCATCTAAGTCTCTAAGCTTAGATTAAACTTAAATTGATCACTAAGTTACTCACACATTTAAAAACAGTTTAATACCTATGTTATTGATGGAGTTGGTTGCTTTGGATGATAAGCTTACCCTGGAAGAGCTTATGGGACTTTACTAGCTTATCCTTGTGATAAGATAGAGCTTGTTGAAAGCTCATTTAAGCTTAATCTTAGCCTTGTTTAGAGCAAAGGCTCCTGTAAGTTTCTTCTTTACATTTAAGTTTAAATTTACACTATTAGCTTTAATCTATTTCATACTGCTTATTATTTTCTTATTTTAGTTTAGATTAGCTTATAATTACTTATTATTTGAGTTTAATGCTTATTTAGTTTAATTGTTTGTTTAGAACTTAATTTTCGTGTTTTTGATACAAAAAAAGTCATAAAAACCAAAAATATTAGCATTAGTTGTTAGCTTATTGTTTTTGTTTATTTGATTATTGAAATATGTTCATTAGGTTTGTTATAAGCTTATTATTATCTGGTATTTAAATTTTGCTCTTTAAATCTCAAAATTATAAGCTTAAAATGGTTTTGGGCAACTTAAAGGAGTGTTTGGGTCAAGCAGTACTAACTCAAGTTAGTACTTCTTGAGGTCATTTAGTCCTTTAAGCTCACTTTAAATCACTTATTTAAGCTTATAAGAGTAGAATTTATAAGTTTTATTTGGCTAAATCAAGTTTCAATAGGTTTTTGTGTAAGCTTTATGAGTCTGAGGTCATAAGCTCAGATTCATAAGCTATTTGTGCTTAATACTTTTCTAGCTGCCCTTTTTGATCATTTTGTGTTAGTTTAGTAGTTTAAATGATGTTAGATTCAAGTATTTAGGCCTGCATGTTTTGGATTTGAGTTTTAGTTTTAAACTGTCAAATGCATCAGCATTAGTAAACAGCCAAAAGCTCATTTTCAATCTAAAAATTTAGTTAGGATAAGCTAGATTTAGGTTTTAAAATTTGTTGCACAAGTAGTTTAATAGTAGCTCTATATCTGTTTTAGCTTATTTAGTGATAATTAGCTTATTTAGATAGCTTAATTAAGGGCTGCAATTCATCATTTGTCTTTTCATAAAATCTTAGAAAACCAAAAAAATAGTAAACAACTTTTTCTTATAGCTTTTTCTTTGCTTATTTGATTTTCAAAATGCTTTTTAAAAGTTGTTTTAAGTAGTTTTCTAGGTTTACTTCTTAGTGTAATAAGCCAAAAGTCCATAAGGATCCTTTAGCTTATTGAGAAATAAGCTCAAAGGTGCCTTAAAGGGCTGTTTGGTTAACAGTTTGCACCATAAGTGCTTATTTCTTTCTTTTAGCTTATTGCTTATTGATTTTGCTTAATTCTTGCTTAGATTTTCTTATTAGGTTAGTATAAACCCATTTTAGCTTATTTGGTTTTGCCATAAGCTTATTTGAGCTTATTTGCTTTCTAGTGTAAATTTTAAGTGTTTTTAAGCCTTTTTAGCTTTTCTGTCTATCTAGCTTATAATTTGTGCTTATTTTTGTTCTTATGTGCTTTTTAGACGTAGCTTATTGTCTGTTTTAGCTTATTTGTCATTTTCGTTTGCTTATTCTCCTTAAAAAATAAAAACAGTTAATTTTTAGGACTTAGTAGTTTTTAAGCTTATTCTGTCTTGTTTAGCTTATTTGTGCTTTATAAACAAAGTGTCTTTGTAAAAAGTGCTTATTTTAAAGTTTTCTAAAAAATTTTAAAAAATGCCAAAACAAAAACACTTGGGATAGTGGGAAGCCCCGGGTGAGCAAGGCTCGAACCCGGGACCTCTACCACCCTCACCAAGCGTTTTAACCCCTACACACTCAACCATTGTGCTACAATAGCTCATCCGGTATATCTTTGAAAAATCTATTAGTTATATACGTTTTTAGGCTTTTAGTATAATAAGTTGTTTAAGCTTATTCGATAAGCTGTTTTCTCGAGCTTAATTTTCTTAGATTCCTCATTATTCAATCTACTTTTCATAATATTTTTAGAATTTTTATAAAATGTTTAGTATTTTTAATCATTTAATTTCATTAAAATCGTTTTTAATTCATAAAAAATTATAAAAAAGTCAAAAAAAAATAATTTTTTTCGAAAATTTTCTTTTATCATGTAGTTTCTAGGACAATTAGTTTTGCTTCCGTAGAGTTTAAATTGCAAAATTTCATTTTTTAAAGAACGGGATTCATTCCCGTTCACGTTTTTATTGTTTTCAAGCTCAAATCTCCTTCGTTTTTAGTCTAGTTTTCTTTGCTTTAACTTTTTAGTCAATTAAGTCTTATAAAAACCCAAAAGATCATTTTAGGCTTAATTTTAATAATTTAGGGTTTTTAGGTCCCGTTTAGGATTCCCGTTTTGCGTTTTTAGTTAAAATTTGTCTTTCCTTAAGTTTTTTTTTTAGATTTTGCCTTAATTTTCTCGTAGTTTTAGAAAACCAATATCAATCTTATCATATTCAAACATCGATTATCAAAACGACTCTCAACTTTCAATTGCTTTCCTCATCGGGGATAACGACCCGGGAATCATACTCCCGGATTGCTATAATTGTGATTTTTTTATTCTTACCCTCTTTTTTTATATATTATATAAGTATTTTTTATTTATATTTTATATATTTTAAAGGGTGTAGATCAGAACGGATCAGTAAGAAATGAGCAGACTTGTTGAGTCGATCAACAATTACCCAAATTGCATCTTGACCAGACGACGTCTTTGGCAACTAATATGTGTGAAAACACATATCCTTTTTATATCAAAAATATCCCATAAAAGACCAAAAGTGTGCATAAAATACTTGTATATTGCTTGTTTTGTCTTTATGATTGTGTAGGTACGGATAAAGCAAAAATCACAAGAAAATGGTTAAAACCGGACAAACACGAACACGGGAACGGAAGAGCACGCAAAGAGCCGGGAGAATGCTATCAATGGTCAACAAAAGTCAAACCTTGATCAAACTCAGTCAACTAAAGTCAAATATGGCCCAATTCCCTTTCAAAGCCCAAGTCAACAAACCCTCTCCCAGTCAAACTTATCTCAATAACAGTTAAAAAAGGCGGGTAACTTAGGTTACTATTCATCATCTTCAACAATTAACCAAGGGTTAAATTTAAAGGGCAAATGTAAATTAAGGGCATGGAAGGGTAATTCAAGGGATAAGGTTCATAGTGGCAGAGTTAAACGTCATCAAAGTTTTCCTATTGATCAATCCCACAAGAAGTGCCACGTGGATAAGTGAAGAAAGCACAAGGAAATAGGATTTTTACACTCGAATTACTCACTGAAGAAACACAACATGTCACATCAGGAATTGTCACGCTGGCAATCCGTGTGAGCCAAAGAATGATCCAACAGACCACAATAGACTTCCAATGATTATTAATTATTGAAGGCTAAGATTGAAAGGAGCGTGTGCTAGAAGCTTCTCTTGGCAGCTATAGAAGGACTCCTTCACCCTCACATTATGATCGTCTTTTTCTGCATTTTTCTTTAGTTTTTAAAATAGCTTATGTAACTTTTTAGTTTAAAATTGTAATTTTCTTTTAAAAAGTTCTTGTAATTTCCTCTTGTCAAGTATTGTAATCCGTTTTTAATCATTAATAAAATCATCATTTAGTTTTTATAATCTGTTTTTCACTTATAAGCTCTTACTACTATCAAATGTGTATGCTATTGTTTCATAAGCTCATAATAAGCTCATTCTAGCTCATCCAAGTCTATAAGCTTGGATTTGAGCTTTAGTAAGTACCTAATCTACTGTACCCTTAAAATCAGCTGTAATACCTTTGCTTAATGGAATTTGAAATTAAGGAAGATGAGTTTAAAATGGAAGAGCTCATATGGACTTATATTGGCTTATTTACAATAAGCCAGAGCTTGTAGATAGCTCAATTAAGCCTATTAATGCCTTTGTTTAGCTAAGGCATAAGTAAGTTCTCTTTACAATTCAAGTTTTCTAAGTTTAATTCTGTTTTTACTTATTTGCTTAATCTGCTTATTTAGTTGCTTATTTGTTGTCTTAATTTGTCTAAAAATGCTTAATATAGTTGTTATTTGCTTATTATGCTTGGTCATTAGTCTAATATCTTAGTTTCATAATCTGTCATAAAATCATAAAAACCAAAAAAATATTAGATTAGTTTTAAGATCTTAGTATCTGGCTTATCTAAGTGTTAGAATAAGAGTAGTTATAAGTTGTTTATAATCTGGTTATTAAGCTTTGTCCATTAGTTTTCAAATTAGCAAGTTTAAATAGATTTTAAGGTAGTTAAAGGGGTGTTTGGGACTAGCAGTACTAAGATGAGTTAGTACTGCTTGAACCCTTTTGTTCTTTTGTTTTGGTTTTGAATCATTTAAAGAGGATTAAAAGTACAGGTTTAGTGAGTTTTATTAGGACTAGTTAAGATTTCATAAGTTTTCTAGTTGTTAATTGAATCTGTGTTCATTAAGTCCTTCATTGGTTTCATTTTAAGCTCAAGTAGAATTAAGCTAATCTAGTTCACCTACTTAAGTCTACTTAGGTGTTTTATCAGTGTAGAAATAAGAATTGAATGTCTGCATTTAAAGATTTTGTGCTTTAATCACTTTTGTGTCATTTGCGTCATATAGGGAAAAACAGATTAAGGTCATTTTCTAGCTTCTTTTTAAGTAGGTTAAAATAGTTGTTAGGTTTTCATTTTCAGCAATAAAGTAGCTTGTATATCATAATTTATAAGTTTGCATTTAATTTTTAATAATTAGCTTATTAGACTATCTGTTTTTAAGTTATAAAATTACATTTTGTCTTTTTCAAAGTAGAGGTCAGCATTTTGAGCTTACTGTCTGTTTTCACAAGCTTTTCTCAATAAGCTCTTTGATTTCAAAATCATTTTCAAAAGCAGTTTCAGATAGCCTTTTAGTTCAGCTCTAAGAATATATAAGTTTCATTCATTAAAGTGCTTAATTGCTTGCTTAAATTTAAGCTCAAAAGTAGGTTTAAGGACTGTTTGGTTTTAAGTTTTCTATAAGTGCTTATCTGAATTACTAGCTTATGGCTTGTAGTTTTTTTTGCTTATTTCTTTCTAGTTTAGCTTAATAGGTCTGTCTTAGTGTAGAATTCAGCTTATTAGACCTAGTGAAGCTTATTCTATCTTTTTGAGTCATTAAAGTTTTGATAAAAACAAAAAAAAATAAGTTTCATGCTTTTCTGTCTGTTTTAATAAGCATTTCCAGCTTAATGGTTAGTTTTCAAAAGTTTTGTTCTCACAAAAGTTGTGTGTTTTAGCTTATTTCCAAGTTTACTTTTTAAGTTTTTCAAAAATAAGAAATTTTGCAAAAACCTGTGCCTGGGACTCAAACCCAAGACATCTCCCTCACAAACCCATTGCCTTACCAGTGTGCTTCATTAGCTCATCCGTGAGCATTACTTCCCATTTAATTGTTATACTCTTTTTGGGCCAATAAGCCCATATCAAACCGTAGCTTATTATAGCTTTTTCCCAGCTTATTTGACAAGCTGGGCTTGTATGTTTATTTTTCTTATGTTCTTTATTGCTTGTAGGACATTTTTGGTATTTTTCTCTTTATTGGTTAATTTTCAATCATTTTTCTTAGGTTAAAACTTTCGAAAATTCATAAAAAATTAAAAAAATAATTTTCTTTTTCTTAAAATTTTCTTTTATCTAAATTTAGGTTTAAAAATTTACTTTGCTCTCTTAGGGTTAAAATTTAGTATAATTGCT
>BQNB010112426.1:0-22155 GCA_026074375.1 Tanacetum coccineum
AACCAACCCTTCAACTCTTCTTAGAATACCTTAAGTATGATGTATAAACACTAATATTGTGAAAGAAAATCAAGCTATGGATTGTGTATGTTGATGATTTTGAGCCGTGGCTACTAGAGAGGGAAATGGGAGATTGTTTGCTTTTTATTTTGCTAAGGAAAGAAAGTGTGAGCCTTCTATGTACATGCATGTGTATATATAATACTAATAGAAGATATTATGAAGATATTTGATGTCTAGTGGAAGTATGCAAGGTGGAAAGACTTGGAAAGAAAGTTGAAGCTTATCTTGGATAAGTTTGGCTAGTCATGAGTTCAAGTGGATGCAAGATGCATGTATGGAGATATTTGTGAAGTTTTCTTGGTCCAATCTTGTCCTCCTAGTCATATGTACACGAAATCATGCTTGTGTATAAGTTAGGATATGTTTTGATCTTTTATATAATGAATACTTGCATTATATTAAGTATAATGTAGGATAGACTTAATAAAATGTATAACTTGCACATGGTAGAGTTTGATTTGAATTCTTTCATGAAGAATATGTATAATGTGATAAATACTTGAAGTTTTAAATAAACTTTAAGTATTGGGTATTTGATGAAGCGTAGATAAGTTAACGTGCTTCCGGGAAGGCCTAAACGTATTTTATCGCGAAACGTAAACACTTAACGTAACCAATAAAAATAAAATGGGCAATGATAATAATTATCCTCTAAATAATCATATAACACTTGCTTGATATAAACATTTAATTGTTTAATGCCCGTTTACATTGAATGATCATTTTTAGTTTACGCGATTTAGCTTAACGATTACGATTTAAAAGCAAACACGTAAAACACTAAAAATATATTGTGAATTACATAACGTCGTATAATGACCTAAAACACGAGGTGTTATATTTCCACACTTCGCCTTTGTGTGTGCCATTCTGACAAAGATAGAGATGTGCAGCTTCATTGATGTATTTTTGTGGTGTATGTTTATGCGAAGTGTGGGGGAAATGTGATGTGAAAAAAATATATATGAAAAAAAAAGTGAATAAGTCATAGGAAAAAATGTGATGACAAATAAAGCCAATGTGATGTATGTTTATGAAGATGAAGGAATATGATGTTTTTGAGATATCGATTAGCCAATGTGCTAAGACGTGATATACTTATGTTGTTAGCGATGTATGTTAAAGAGGAGTTTGTAACTATAATCATTTTCGGGGTTTGCGGTTTGATGGGTAACTAGCAACATTGGGACTTAGACTTTTGACTTATATGTTCGTGATACAGCCTCTCATAAAGAATCATATGCCTTATCCATACCCCTTACTAACCTGAAGCCTAACATTGTAACCCAATAAAAGTCCTCTTTAGATGTGTACACTTGGTGCTTACGCCCCATCGGTTTTTCTTTTGTTTTTATCTTCCTTTTCTTTAATTTGCTTGAGGACAAGCAAACCCTTAAGTGTGGGGGGGTGTTTCCGCCTTTTGCGCTCATTTATAAAAAAATATTGATATATTTCTATTAAAAAAATTAATAATAATTTTAAAATTACATTTAGGTATTTTTCTTTCTAGATTTCTTTTCTTATATGTGCTTGAGGGCAAGCAAATTTTCTTTTACCTGCTCGAGGGCGAGCAGGATTTAAGTGTGGGAGAATTTGATAACGCTCAAATTAAGTATATTTTTAGGAGCGTTATCCGTACTTTTGTATATGTTATTTGGCTATTTTTATACGCTTTTGTTACTTAATTGTACCAAAGTGTGTTTGCAAGTCTATTTACAGCCAAGTACAGGAAAAGCAAGAAAAAGACAAAGAAACAAAGAATAAATGAAGTTTTATGCATGTATGAAGAATCTCTCAGAAAAAACAAGCTCGGGAAGCAACTCAACAACAAAAGAGTGAACCATACAAGCTTCCAAGGCCCAAGATAGAGTTTAAATGAAGTTTTATTAATGTATAATGACTCACGACCAAGCACGACTCAAACGGGAAGCTAATACGCAAAATCAATAAATATATATTTTTGGTCGTGTGGCTAGCGCGCGGCAGGAGCTCGTGCCACCCGACAGGAGATATTGCCGCCCGGCTTTTGGAGCCCACATTTTTCATTTCACTCTAGAAGAAACTTGAATAACCAAGAAGGATCTAGACCCTCTAAACCGACTTTGGACACCCCTTTAAGCCCTGGAACCGACATAAAATTATAGTATAAATAGGAGACCCCTATGCCTCATTTTAAGACACACCTCACTATATTCACTAGGTTTTTTACATAGAAAACCTACCCCTTCATCCAAATCCGAATTTCCTTCACCATATCTAACCCAAAAGAACAGAAACCTCTCCCAAATTCGTAAATATTGTTCAAGGGCTGAAGAAGGTACTTTGATATGATTTTTTCGGATGTTTAGAGGCTTATAGGGGTCCGATTGGAGGCTTAGAAGTTGCTTTCTAAAATTCCTTTCCATTACCTATTTGTGAACTTACTTTGGTATTCTCTTGTTACTTTAAAATGATGTATGTTAGAATGATATGATTTATGAACCTTATAGTTTTTGATAAGATAATCATGGAGTAGTCTTTAATACACATGTTTTGATGATGATTATCAATGAGATTGTTAATGTTTATTATGGTTTTTTGATACAATTTCATTTATGTTGAGATCCATTTGTGCTTGGTTTTGGTTCAATTTGCTTATCATGCCTTGATTAGTTGTTGGTGATTTCATAGGTCAAAAGGGTTTTCATCAATTAACTAGTTATAATCATTTTGTATAAGAATGATTATCTATTATATTGACCATTTTTTTAGTGGCTTGATTATGCAAAGAGACTTGAGTGTGATTGTTAACATGTTTGTGAAATGAACCGCGAATCAAACTTGTTAAACAAACGTAATCATGAATTGGTTGATTTGGAATTTGTCACCATCATATTCTTAAATTATATTCAATTTGTCAAAACCATCTTCATATGAACAATCCAAGTATTATGAACTAATCTAAACAAGTGTTGTCTTTTCCTTATTGAATTTGTTTGATCGTCATTTCTGTGTTATTAGTTGCTTATATGGTATTTAGGGTTGTGACATCCTTTTTACCATTTTCATATAGCTTATTGTTACTTAGATTCTACACAATTGAAAACACCCAAATCCTAGTGAACGACCTCGGCTTACCACAAAAAGCTGGCTACAAACGAAAGGGTCAAACGTGCTTGTGTGTTCTTAGCTTATTTGGTAATTCGTGTTATAAATTTAAAACTAGTAGTCGCGAGACATAAAACGTTTTTGGCGCCGCTGCCGGGGATTTGCGTTGTGTTTTCTTGTTTAGAATCTTTTTATTTCATCTTATATCATTTGTGCTTGTTTTTTCTTACAGAAAAATCACCCAAAACCACTTATAAGTGCTCTGCAGCCCCGGCGCACCTTTCGGCCGGCAGAGAAAGTTTTGAAAAAAAAAGAAAAAAAACTTTATTAGTTAGTTAGTCAATTTATATATAAAATAATGATACCAAAAAATTTTTGTACTTTAATTTAGTTATCTCTTTTATTCTTTAAACAATCGTTAATCATTTGGATAGAATCGGCTCACAACCCATTGAAACAAACTATAAGAGAGTAAAAGCCGGGTTGTTTTGCTCCCTAAAGAAGTCGGAGTTTTTACATATGCTTCGCGCAGACGCAACCGCTTCCTATTCTCTCCGCTTCTTTGTGCATTCAATGGAGCTACCGAAAACCTTTGATAGGATGATGTCAAGATTATCTAATAGTTGTTAAAGTTATTTTTCTTTTACATCATATAAAATAAAAAAATAAAATATTGAAAAATATTTTTCCTTTTAGTTTAAGTTAATCTTTTTATTTTATTTCCTATGACTTTTTGCAAATTGCTCCGGGTTTGTATAACCCGCGTTCTTGGGGTAAACGTCTCACTAGTCCATTCCGCAAACTTAAACGAAAAATCAAAAAGAGGACTAAACCTCAAAAGACACCAAACGTACCCCTCGAAATCGAATCACCAGTTACTCATGTCAAACAACCGTTCATCGATGAACTTTTCATTGTAACACCCAAAATCAAAATATTGATAAAGAAATTCGAAACACCACCTGATTCCCCACCCATAATCATCATTGATCCTGATGACCAACCGATGTGGTCAAGCACTAGGACAGTTGCTCCAACACCTAGCTCTGCTATTATTCAAAAATGATTCGGGATAATCAATTTGATGGGCGAATCCGGTCTGATCCTCACCGACATGTGGCAGATTTTCTTGAGATTAGTAACCTATTCCAATATGGTGAAAATCAAGAGGAAGCAGTTATGTTGAGGACATTTCCTTTCTCGTTATTCGGAGAATCTAAGACTTGGTTGAACGAACTTGATGAAAGAACAATTACTTTATGGAATGAAATAAGAGAAGCTTTTATAAGCCGATACTTTTCTCCCGCAAAGTTCAAACGTCTCCTAAATGATATTCGTAGATTTCACCAACTCGGTAACGAAACTCTCATTGAAGCTTGGATCCGTTTGTAAGAAATGCTTCGCATTTGTTACGGACATGGTCTAACCAAAGGCACGATAGTTCATATATTCTATCATGGTTTAGACGGTCCAACACAAGGAATTATTGACGCCGAAGGAATTTTCCTCTACAACACTCCCAACAAAGCTTTTCAAATCCTCGAGGACAAAGTCCTTTTCAAACTCGATTTTTTAGGTGAATTCCAAATCAGCCCCAAAACCGTTGTTTCCACCGGTAGAAGCAACATCGATTCCTATCACGCTATGTTGATGGAGAAATTCAAAGATCTCGTTACAAAAATCGATTCCGAATTCCTGATCATAAGGAAAGAGCTCAAAGAGATATGCAGAAGCGTCGAAGCAACCACACTTCACAAATTCTACAATGAAGGATGACACGCCGATGAGTGAGCCTCATGAAGCGAATTATGTCCAAAGATATCACAGAGGATATCACGACCATGAACCCATAAATTCGTACTCCTATCCAAACCATAACCCAAACCATCATTATCCTTACCTACGAAATCAAATGCCACATCCATCACAATATTTCGAATTTACCAAAACCTCAACGGAGGAGATAATGAGAGAGTGGATGGTTAGTCAAACGAAAGCAAATGAATGTATGAAGAATCAGGTAGTTGAATTGGAAAATCAAATCAATCAAGGATTAAGGAACCACCAAGCGATAATCCAAAACTTGGAGAGGAAATTTGAGTTTCTCTTGCCTACCAAAACCCTTCCCCCTGACACAAATACAAAACCAAGACATGAAATTATCTACAACATACCCTTAATCCGAAACGATAATGATAAGGGTGATGTTAAATTCATCGAGGAGGAAGAAAATGAGCCTAATCCAACCATGCCAAACCCGAACCTAATCACGTCTAACTCACCGACTGTATCACCGTTTCTTAAGGATTGCACCGTGCATATCCTGTACACTCAAGAGAAGGTGTTTGAACACGATGAAATATCGAATCATGTTGGTGACAAAGAATTAATATCATTTGTTGGCATTGGAAATGAAGTGTCAAAAGGAAATATTGAGGACACAGAGAACTCAAAAAGACCAAATGTATCTCCTTTGCTCGTGGAGTACGTACCATAAATTCCATACCCTCAAGCTTTAAAAAGGGAAATTTCCCATTTGAACCGTATCATCAAAGAATCTTGAATCCCGGGGAAGAGGAGTCTATCTAACTCCTCAATAATTAACTTAAGCGCTTCTCTCGGAACAACCCGCGGTTTAAATTGCTTTATTTTTTGTCTTTAAAATCAGAGTTTTTAGAATTAAACATGTATACCCCTTTAAGAAAGTTGTTTTTTTCAACTTGGAAAATCTTAAGTGTGGGGGTGTTACATGCTCGTTATGTTTAATATATTATTGTTTGCATTTTGTGTGTTTGTTTGTTTTGTTTTAATAATGCAGCAGGTAATGGTGAAGGAGTATGCTTGGAGGTGAAATTAATTCATCTCACACGCTTATGCTAGCATTCCGCTACATTTCCCTCCGCCGTAGCATCTATCATATTGAGTTCGATCGTAATTTTTCATGCCCGGATGTCTGGTTTTCTCTTACTCTTATTTCCCTATTATTCATACTTTGAAGTTATTTTTCACATTGAGGCCAATTCAAAACTTAAGTGTGGGGGAGGTAAACAGGGAAAACGAGACTGATTTTAAAATTTTCTAATTTTTGGGCCAATTTAAAATTTATGTAGACTTATTTGCCCTTATAGTTGTTTTCACGTAATTAGGTTAATTTATTAGCACTTGTGCTTGTAAATCATTACGAATACCGCAGTGAGATCACATTCGTGTGATAATAAGTGTATATGCGTGATAAAGAAACACCTTAGGATTTAACCCAAATAGCCTTTTCCGTTTACTTTTAGCTAACCACCCAAATTAACCCTTTGTTAGCACTTACTTTTAGTGCTAGATACCCTTAGAACACCCGTTGAGCCATCCTGTTCGTTTGATAAAATCCAAGAAAAAAAGAAAAAAAAATATATATTTAACTTTAAACCTTAGCCTAACCAGTAGTCAAAGTCTAAATGGTGAGTTGCTAGTTGCTTGGTTTAATGGATTGTTTTTGATGATTATGAGTTTGCCACACTTCGCCTTTGTGTGTGCCATTTTCTGAAAAAGATGAGAGCGCAGCATCAATGATTATTTTGTAGTGTATGTTTATGCGCAGCTTCAGTGGTCTTTCCTTCAAGATATTATAAGGCAAATGCGGTTTGACATAAAATGGAGAAATGGGATTGATGCTTGCCTTTCTTAGGCTTCTATCTCAGTTTTGATTAACGGGTCGCCTTCAAAAGATTTTAAAAAGGAAAGAGGTCTTAGGAAAGGGGATCATCTCTCTTCATTATTATTTCTTCTAGTGGCTGAAGCTTTACAAGTTGCTATTATGGAAGCGTGTAGCAAAGAGTTGTTTAAAGGTATTTCTCTAGCATGGGAGGAACTAAACATTTCCCTTTTACAATATCCGGATGATGCGCTCTTTTTTGGCGAGTGGTCTAGGCTAAATGCTAGTAACCTAATTCATATCCTTAAATGATTTGAAGGGTCATCGGGCCTTAAAGTTAACATATCAAAAAGCAGACTCATCGGTGTTGGTGTCCCTACTGTTAACGTGGAGCAAGTGGCTGAGCCCTTAATTGAGCTTTCGACAAAATGTCGTTTATGTATCTCGGTCTGCTGGTGGTGAGAAGCATGAGGGTGTGTGGTGGTTGGAACGAAGTGGTTGATAGGTTTAATTTTAGACTCTCAGCTTGGAATGCTACGAACTTATCTATTGGGGGAGGCTTACGCTCTTAAAATCGGTTCTTGGTAATCTACCTATCTACTATTTATCTTTATAAAATCAGCCATCACTACGAAAAATTTTTGGGTCTTTTGGATCTATTGATATAAACTCATTTCTTCTGGGGGTTTAAAGACTCGTAAAGGGGCATATGTTGGATAAAATGGGATAGTGATCTTCTTGATGCAAAGTTTAGATTTGGGTGTCAGTAGCATTGGCACCAAAAACTAATGTCTGTTGGAAAAGTGGATATGGAGATTTCTCACTGAAGAAAATGCACTTTGGGCAAATTGTTAGGAAACAATATAAGGGGATGCCAGGTAGGATTTGAATTGCCAAGTATAAGTAACGCATGAGAACAAAGGGAATGACTTGCAAAATAAAAGTCTATCCTTGTAAAATAAAAGATTATGAAACTAAATTCATTCCTTGTCCAGACTGGGGAGAGCAAAAAAGGGCGTCAGAGTGGTCCAATGATAAAGAGGGGGGGTGGGGGGGGGGTGCGTGTCGCGAGAGTCCTCCTTACATAGTTCTGATTTGAATAGTAATTGGAACGCTCATTATGAATGTAGAGTTGGTATATATGTGGCACATAAAATGGGGTTATCGCTTTAAAGATTTCCGTTTCCCCAACCGACGCGTACTAGCGTAATCCCCGCGTTGGGAGACACGCGTCTGAATAACGCAGTCTGCTTCTGTCGTTATCTTGCGCTACAGGCAGAAGTACGTACATCGGTAATATTACGAGAGCCTAGATGTAGAAAATTCAACGTATGACAACTCTCTAGTCAGCCACACAGAGAGTGAACAGGGGTTAGGGTTGCGTGGGGTGGTGGGAAGTGTGGACCAATGCAAATTCATCGAGTGTCATGGAAACTCTTACACAACTATCGATTCTCAAGGGAGTATCAATGCGAGCTCCAGTGGTAGTTCTGGTTTGCTTGTTCGGTGTATGTGTAGATGGAAAATAGGGGGTGATGGTGGATCTATTTAGCGGTTGATGACAGTAGAAGGAAGCACTAAATTGAGTTCTCATTTACTCTTTCATTATTAGAATACAAACAATACAGCAAATTCGAGTTTTTCACGTGAGGGTGAGTTGTGGAGGGAGAGATGATATATATCTTATCTATGGATATATCTCAATCTATATTTGTTTTTTATGACACTGACATAAAATGTTCCTTACGAGAAGATTCTAGTTCCCTGCAGTTTGGGGCTGAGTAGGCAGAGATGGCTATTCTTAGACATGTAAATACATAGAGCCAGATTACAACACATATTTGGAAAGTATCATGTCGGCGCGGGAGTGGAGGGTATCTGACAACAGGAGATATCTATTGGGTTGAGCAGTTATTAGATCATGCGTCAGAGATTTGAGCAACGTAAATGGGTTGATCCATATATTGAAACTGGTTAATTGGAGTGTTCTGTTGAGATCACAACCGATGTTTGTTCTAGAGTATGAGAGTAATATGTACAATCAATATTATTTGTAACAGTTATTGGGATTGAGATATGAGGGAATTTTGGAGAGTCAGACATATTTAACGTCAATACTAAGACATGTGTGTGGATGTGTAGTTTAAATTGATGATGAGATGTGTTAGGTACGGAGGTTAGGGGATAGGTACAGTAGGTAATGAGGGAGGTATGCATAACAAACCAAAGGAGATTTTTGCAGTTTACTCTAATATGTATGTTGTGGGCTTCCTTGAATAGGTTGTCTTCCCGGTTGAAATTAAGCTCTCAAGGCGTGCCGTTATCCTCCTCTATTTGTCCTTTTGGTGATAACGAAAACGAAGATATCGAACATAGTTTGATCAAATGTTCCAAGGTTCTCTCGGTTTAGACAAACATTTGGAATTGGTGAGGCTTGCTCCTACAGTCTTTCCATCCTTCTTTATTAAAGATATTGCTCGCAGGAAGATCGGTTCCAATAGTTGCACCAAGACGAGTAAGATTTTGCAAGAGGTATTCCAATGTGCTCTTAGGTGTGTTTGAAAGTGGCGAAACAAAGTGGTTAATGCTCAACATGATGCTATCGATGGGTGAAGAAATAAAGATATCATCCCCTTTATACAACGAATGTCAAAAGATTTGATCTTGACCCGCCTTAATTCATTCGTCCCTAACTGGAGTTGTTGGATTGCTAAGCCATTTGAGATATATTTGTAGTCTTCGTAGTTCTTGTTTGGGTTTGGCGTTTGTTAGATTTGGTTTGCCTATTGGCGTCTTTGTTGTATATTATTTTGTTTGTACTCTTTAGTGGTTTCCTCCTCGGATCCACTGTTCTTTTGTTAATATATTCTAAAAACATAATGTTATGCTTATGGTTTGACTATCGGGTTTGACTAATCAATCACATAACGTCTTCAACTTATTAAAGGTGTAGTCAAACTTACTAAATGGCATAATCGTAATATAATTCCTAAAACCTGGTTTTGGGGTGTTAAAATCGGTATGTCTATTATTAACATTTAATAATACATATACATTTTTTACACCAGTTTATTTTCAAACCTGTTACTAAGGTGAGTAACTGCATACATATCCCTGGTACAAATATGCAATGCACATGCATAATGGTTTTTAGTTATAACTATATGTTGCAGATGTATATGCAATTTTTTATATCTAGAGGGGTATATATGCAAGTGCCACCATTTTTATACCAATGTAGTTGCGAATGCATTACAAAGTTGTCATAAAGGTGTATCGCCCCCTATAAATATAGCTTCACACCAATATGCTTATCATATAACCGTACCATTCATTCAGTTGTGCTTTTAATATAATGGTACCATTACTTCCACATTCATCCATTTCCTTCCTAAAGCGATGGTTGTAACCTATTTTTCATTCCATCCGCGCTCTCCATCTCCACCACTCCCACCCAACATCCAAAAAATATACACGAGTGACACGACACATAGACTCATTGAGTTGCATATTAGTCGAATTAACAAACTAAAAAGCAAGATGGAAGTTTTGCTTCAAGACTCACTACAACAAAAACCCCTTTCCCCAGCGTGTTTTTCCCCAGCGACATATGTCGCTAGGGAAAAGTCGCTAAACGACAAAATACTCCGACGTGGCATTTTTTTCTCGTTGAAACTTTAGTCAAACGTTATTGAAACGTTTCCCCCAGCGACATGTCGCTGGGGAAGATTTTCATGAAATTTAATAAAAAATTTCAGCGAAAATCTAAGCGCGAAATTATCCCGCCAGTCTTTCCCCAGCGACATGTCGCTGGGATACTTTTGTTCATAGTTTAGTGCGTAATTAGTCTATAATTGTTGTAGCGTTTGAACTGTACACTTTTCCCCCCAGCGACATGTCCAGCTGGGGGAAACTTAACAGTCTTATATATTATGGGGGTGGGGGGGGGGGTGGGGGGGGGCTGGCCCGTTTATAAGTTAACATATTTTCGGGTTTGGGCTTAGTTTCCCCAGCGACATGTCGCTGGGGATACTCGTTTGACTTTTAAACAAACTACGTTTTGAGGCTATTTTCGGTCCAATATTCCACATACTAACTAAATTTACTTCAAAGTTAACTGAATTTTACTCCTAGCTACCACTATATGTCATCATAATACACGGAATGACCAAATCGATTAACGGTTTAATATCCTATCCATCTCTAATTGTCCCTCTAGTATCCTTATCCTTGCCTAGCTCATACATTGAACCTCTAATGTGTAACCCTAGCTCATACATTGAACCTCTAATGTGAACCCTTGCTCATACATTGAACCTTTAATGTGTAACCCTAGCTCATACATTGAACCTCTAATATGTAACCCTACCTTATGTTACGAATCATAACCGAAGTCGAAACATGATCACTAGGATCCAACTTCAATATTATCTCACGATGATGTTGTTTCTTAATAAACAACCTTTTTGCACCCTCGTTAAAACATTATAGGTTCAATGTATGAGTTAGGGTTCAACATTATAGGTTCAATGTATGAGTTGGATCCTAGTGATCATGTTTTGACTTCTGTTATGATTCGTAACATACCCAATGATATGCATCCCCTTTGTTGTCAAACATGACATAGACCCGTCTTTTTGTGGGTCGAACCACACCGGAAAATATTCTTTCGATGGGCTACATATCTTCAAAATGCGCGAGGTATTTTGGCTTCTTGAGGAAGTTATCTACCTATAGTTTTTAAGAAATGAGTTCCACTAAATAATATCCTTGAACATCTAATGTATAACCGTAACATATCATAATAAAACAAAAAAAAAGAAGTGGGCTTTGAAATATGAAATATGCGTGTTAGCTTCTAATCAATCAACTAGTCATACATTGAACCTTTAATGTGTAACCCTAAGCTCATCCATTGAACCACTAAATGTATAAACCCTACCTTATACTTTGAACCTCAATGTAACCCTAGCTCATACATTGAACCTCTAATGTGTAACCCTACCTTATGTTACTAATCATAACCGAAGTCAAAACATGATCACTAGGATCCAACTTCAATATTATCTCACGATGATGTTGAACCCTAACTCATACATTGAACCTATAATATGTTTGAACATTGCTTATCATGCTTGATTAGTTGTTGGTGATTTCATAGGTCGAAAGGGTTTTCATCAATCAACTAATTATAATCATTTTGTCTAAGAATGATTATCTATTATATTGACCATTTCTTTAGTGGCTTGATTATGCAAAGAGACTTGAGTGTGATTGTTAACATGTTTGTGAAACGAACCGCGAATCAAACTTGTTAAACAAACGTAATCATGAATTGGTTAATTTGGAATTTGTCACCATTATATTCTTAACTTGTAATCAATTTTTCAAAACCATCTTCATATGAACAATCCAAGTATTATGAACTAATCCAAACAAGTGTTGTCTGTTCCTTATTGAATTTGCTTGATCGTCATTTTCGTGTTATTAGTTGCGTATATGGTATTTAGGGTTGTGACATCCTTTTTACCATTTTCATATAGCTTATTGTTTCTTAGATTCTACACAATTGAAAACACTCAAATCCTAGTGAACGACCTCGGCTTACCACAAAAAGCTAGCTACAAACGAAAGGGTCATACTTGCCCGTGTATTCTTAGCTTATTTGGTAATTCGTGTTATAAATTTAAAACTAGTAGTTGCAAGACACATCATATGCTCAGGGAAGAACTTTTTGAAATCAAAATTCTAGTTTGAGCATAGATCTATGCTAAAGGAAGAACTTCTTAAACTTGCATAATTTTTCCAAAAAAATGACTTTCCGAACACGACCCAACATGAAAACTTCTAAAATACTTTAAAACTTCATATAACTCATTAATATGAATAAACTTGGTCTCAACTACTCGTGGAAACGTACTTTACAAGTGTACGGATGTTTTGCCAAACACTAGTTTTGACCAATTTTCAAATATAATTCTTAATTCTATACCAATCATAAGTTTATATACACAATACACACTTAACACTTTATAAAGGAAAATTTTAACACATTGAAGACACTTGAAACTTCAACTTGGGGGGTCCAACGTGATTGAGCTCGACATTCTAACTATACTTGTACAAATGACTAATAAACTTTCCGACATGTGTCCAATCCTAAGCCTTTACCAAGACTTTACCTTCTTAGCATAGAACCTACAAAACGGTTAAACAACTAAACCGTAAGCGCAAAGCTTAGTAAGTAACCGGCATATAACATATAATCATATACATATCATCACAAAAGCATTATAACGAACTAAGCTTAAACCATGTAAATCATATTCACTCGCTTTATTAACAATAACCACTATCAACTCTTCAAACATTATCAATCAATCCATACTACACATATATAATTTCATCAACTCGTTAACATAAGCAAGTACATACCTTAGTTTGTCCAATACCAAAGACTAATATAGTCTTAAACCTCATATATCTAATAGTCAATTCTTTAGTTAAGCTCTTTTCTAAATCAAGGTTCCTACACCCTTAACACATTCAATCACAACACAACATGATAAAACATATGCATGACACATAATATAGTCTAAGTTACTTACCTTATATCCAAGCTAAAAATACCAAGAACATCATTACCATCAAAACTTGATTGGGGGGAAGATCACTAGGATTTATTTATGAATTAGAAGCCTAACTTTTTCACCCAAGATCATCAGAGCTTAGCCTCCTCCTTTCTCTCCTAAAATACACCACATACACACTCTCTTGAATAAATAAGTGGTGTGTAGAATTATCCAGAAAATTTAGGATATTCTAGTTATAAGTTTGATCATTTGGCAATAGTAGTCCCTTTACAACTTTTCCTTCAAAGTTGTGACACAATAATTTCTATAACAGTTACATAATATTATGCTTTCCCAACAATTGACAAATAACAATCAATTGTTAAAAAGGACAAGAGCAGGAACAAGAGCAAGAAGTCAAAACTAGTGATTGGTGAATCCTCAACCCTCTCATCCCTGCTCCAACAACTATGGATAACAAGAATGTTGATGGAATAGCATCATGAGAAATATTGGGGAACAAATTAGATTCTCGTTTGACGGTTGCAAGACAAATGGAGGATTAGCGGTTTTTTCTAATCTTTTGGTTGTAAGCCATATGGTGTTTGTTTGTTATCTATGAATGTTATATCCTTTGATATCAATGGTCTTAGAGAGGATAAAAAGAAGTCTTGGATTAGAAGTATGGTGCATAAGGATTCTCCATCCTTTCTAGGTATTCAGGAAACAAAAATGGAAGGATTGATTCGATACTTGCTAAGTCCCCCTGGCTAAGGGAAAATATTAATTTTGCCATTAATAACTCGGTAGGGGCTTCAGGTGGAATCATGTTGATTTGAAATTCTACTATTTTTCTATAGAGCATAAATTTGTTGAACAAAATTATCTTATGATTCTTAGTTATTGGTCAGGAATTTATAGGAGTGTTGGCTTTATGAATGTTTATGCTCCATAAGCTAAAGCCTATAAAGAGGTTATATGAGCTTCCCTTGACATGCTCATAAACTCTTTAGACGCGATTTAGGTTGTTTTTGAGGAGTTTAACGTATTTTGATCTCGCAAGGAGAGAATGAGTTGTATCTTTGATGATGCAGAAGCTTATTCTTTTAATGATTTCATTGCACGTGTTGGCCTCACCGACCTCCCTTTAGGGGGTAGATGATTTACGCGATTTAACAAAGGGGAAAAAGGTAAGTAAATTAGATATGTTTCTTATTTCGCAAATTTTCCTAGATGAATTAAAAGATGCTTTTATTTCCGTGTTGCCAAGGTCTTTTTTAGACCATTTTCCCATTCAACTAAAGGTGGGCCTTCCAAACTTTGGGCCGAATAGGATCGTTAACAAATGGATTACTATTCCTAAATTCAGCGAAGTTGTCTTGTCATCTAAGGCGTCAAACACATAGGCTTAAACCCCTGACATTCAGCTTAAAAACAACCTAAAAATGTCGAGGCGTAACATTCAATGTTGGACATCTAGGAGGCTTGCGGATCAACAACGCTTCAAAGACGAGTTGCTAAAAAATCTCGAAGAATGGGACTTAAATTTAGAAGCTGGGATCTCAAATCAAAACGAGGTTGGAAAACGAGATGAATGGATTATGGATTTAAGTCACTTGGAGCACCTTCACATTGAAGATGTTAAACAAAAATGCCACTTAAGATGGGCTGTGGAGGGGGACGAGAACTCAAGATTCTTCCACTCCACATTGACATTCAGATACGCTAAGTCGTCTATTAATGGGATTAATGTGAATGGAGTTTGGGTTGTTAATCCGCAGGATATAAAAGCGGTAGACCCAAGTTTGGGATGTTAATGTGAATGGAGTTTGGGCTGTTAACATTTTGCCTCAAGATTCCAAGAGAATGTTGCGTCCAAGCCTAAGTTTAGAAGTGCTCGCTTTCTTAAGCTTTCCCCATCAGATACTTCGTTTCTTGAATCCAACTTTACTATTAGCGATATCAAATCGGTTATGTGGGAATGTGATGGTTCTAAGGCGCCGGGGCCTAATGTGTTTAACCTTAAATTTATTAGACACTATTGGGATGTCTTAAAAGATGACGTTGTGAAGTGCGTGAAGTATTTCGAAACAGTGGCAAATTAAATTGGCAGTAGGTTGTAACCCCTCCTTTATAGTCTTAATACACAAGATAAGTGACCCGGTTAATTTTATGGACTACCGGCCCATTAGCCTGATAGGATGTGTATATAAGATTATCTCTAAGGTCCTTGCTTTACGGCTAGCTCGGGTAATTTCCTCTCTTATTGGTCCTAACCAGACTGCCTTTATCACTGTGAGGCAAACTCTCGATGGGTGTTTGGTTACTAACGAGATCATTCGGATGGATAAGTTAGAGGGCAAAAAACTTTTACTTTTCAATGTCGACTTTATAAAGGCGGTCGATAGTATCAGTTGGTCTTTCCTTCAAGATATTATAAGGCAAATACGGTTCGACATAAAATAGAGAAAATGGATTGATGCTTGCCTTTATTCGGCTTCTATCTCGGTTTTGATTAACGGGTCGCCTTCAAAAGATTTTAAAAAGGAAAAAGGTCTTAGGAAAGGGGATCATCTCTCTTCATTATTATTTCTTCAAGTGGCTGAAGCGTTACAAGTTGCTATTATGGAAGCGTGTAGCAAAGAGTTGTTTAAAGGTATTTCTCTAGCATGGGAGGGAACTAACATTTCCCTTTTACAATATGCGGATGATGTGCTCTTTTTTGGCGAGTGGTCTAGGCTAAATGCTAGTAACCTAATTCGTATCCTTAAATGATTCGAAGGGTCATCGGGCCTTAAAGTTAACATATCAAAAAGCACACTCATCGGTGTTGGTGTCCCTACTGTTAACGTGGAGTAAGTGGTTGAGCCCTTAGTTGTGCTTTCGATAAAATGTCGTTTATGTATCTCGGTCTGTTGGTGGTGAGAAGCATGAGGGTGTGTGGTGGTTGGAACGAAGTGGTTGATAGGTTTAATTTTAGACTCTCAGCTTGAAATGCTAAGAACTTATCTATTGGGGGAGGCTTACGCTTGTAAAATCGGTTCTTAGTAATCTACCTATCTACTATTTATCTTTATTTAAATCGCCTCAGAAAATTTTTGGTCTTTTGGAATCTATTATACGTCATTTCTTCTAGGGGTTTAAAGACTCGTAAAGGGGCATATGTTGGATAAAATGGGATAGTGATCTTCTTGATGCAAAGCTTAGATCTGGGCGTCGGTAGCATTGGTGCCAAAAACTAATGTCTGTTGGCAAAGTGGATATGGAGATTTCTCACTGAAGAAAATGCACTTTGGCATATTGTTAGAAAAAATTTATGGGGATGCTGGTGGGTTTGGTTCCCTTGCTAGTACGGCTGGGAACAAAGGGGTATGACTTGGCATGATTAAAGTCGTGTTAAAAATCGAAGATTTGATTCCTACTTTCAAAAACTCATTCCAATTTAATGGGTCAAATACCATGTTCTGGAATGACCCATGGTGTGGCAATGAGGTTCGGCTTAAAGACTCGTTTCCGATGCTGTACGTGCTGGAGAATAACCAAGACTACAAGGTCAAGGATCGTTGGCGTTTGGGGTGGTAATTAGAGTTGATGTTTAGCCCCGCGTGGGTGAGCTGTTAGCGTTCTTAATGATTTAGTGTCCATCATTGGAAACTTTTCTCTTGATGGCAATCGTGTGGATTCCTGGTTCTGGTCGGGGGATGCTTCTCGGATATTTAAGGTAAAATCTCTTGCAACATGTGTGCAAAATAGTATCCTTTCTGGGTTTGAGGTTTCCCACGTAAGGTAATAATATGTGTGTTGTGGGCTTCCTTGAATAGGTTGTCTTCCCGGTTGAAATTAAGCTCTCGAGGCGTGCCGTTATCCTCCTCTGTTTGTCCTTTTGGTGATAACGAAAACGAAGATATCGGACATAGTTTGATCAAATGTTCTAAGGTTCTCCCGGTTTGGAAAAACATTTGGAACTGGTGAGGCTTGCTCCTACAGTCTTTCCATCATTCTTTATTAAAGATATTGCTTGCAGGAAGATCGGTTCCAATAGTTTCTCCAAGACGAGTAAAATTTTGCAAGGGGTATTCCAATGTGCTCTTAGGTGTGTTTAAAAGTGGCGAAACAAAGTGGTTAATGATCAACATGATGCTATCGATGGGTGAAGAAATAAAGATACCATCCCCTTTATACAACGAATATCAAAAGATTGGATCTTGACCCGCCTTAATTCATTCGTCCCTAACTGGAGTTGTTGGATTGCTAAGCCATTTGAGATATATTTGTAGTCTTTGTGGTTCTTGTTTGTGTTTGGCGTTTGTTAGATTTGGTTTGCCTGTTGGCGTCTTTGTTGTATATTATTTTGTTTGTACTCTTTAGTGGTTTCCTCCTCGGATCCACTGTTCTTTTGTTAATATATTCTAAAAACATAATGTTATGCTTATGGTTTGACTATCGGGTTTGACTAATCAATCACATAACGTCTTCAACTTATTAAAGTTGTAGTCAAACTTACTAAATGGCATAATCGTAATATAATTTCTAAAACCCGGTTTTGGGGTGTTAAAATCGGTATGTCTATTATTAACATTTAATAATACATATACATTTTTTTACCCCAATTTATTTTTGAACCTGTTACTAAGGTGAGTAATTGCATACATATCCCTGGTACAAATATGCAATGCACATGCATAATGGTTTTTAGTTATAACTATATGTTGCAGATGTATATGCAATTTTTTACATCTAGAGGGGTATATATGCAAGTGCCACCATTTTTATACCAATGTAGTTGCGAATGCATTACAAAGTTGTCATAAAGATGTATCGCCCCCTATAAATATAGCTTCACACCAATATGCTTTTCATATAACCGTACCATTCATTCAGTTGTGCTTTTAATATAATGGTACCATTACTTCCACATTCATCCATTTCCTTCCTAAAGCGATGGTTGTAACCTATTTTTCATTCCATCCGCGCTCTCCATCTCCACCACTCCCACCCAACATCCAAAAAATATACACGAGTGACACGACACATAGACTCATTGAGTTGCATATTAGTCGAATTAACAAACTAAAAAGCAAGATGGAAGTTTTGCTTCAAGACTATCGATGTGTATGGTAGAAACCGATACAAAGAGGAAACAATTCTAAAAGACGAATGTGAAAATGTTCTGCATAATTTGAAAAGAAACCAAAAAAGAATTGAGGAGTACAAGGAACATATTGAATATTTTAGAAAAAATAGTACTTTGTTTGTTGTATATTCTTTGGTACTACCCATGTTATTGTAGTTATCATGGGTGGCATTAACGTTTGGGATATCTTCTTTTGTACGACCCTTATTTTGTTTATACAAATTTCGATCTAAATTTTACATCAATTGTCTATTGCTGATAAACTTAACTAACGTGATAGTTAGAACACTAGAAGTCATTTTTTTGTGAATCGTAAAGGGCATGACGTTTCATATAAGAACCAATAAAATATCGCAATAAATTTGCAATGCATCGTAGAAACCTAAATCAGTTTATACAAGAAGCAAACTTGCATGATGTTTGTGGGGTCGTTGTTATTACTTGACTATAAATTCAAAGGTAGGGAAATGGGACGGTGACATATTTGAGAAACTTGATTTTCAATATCTTCTCTAACCCTTAAGAAATTCATCCAACATTCCATTAACCAAATTTTTTTAGACAAATGGATGAATGATCTAAACGTCCTTATTTTCTCAGATATGGAACACATGGAATGGTTGTCGGAGCAAGTTGAAAATCTACACAATTTGATTGACTTCAAAAACTTTCGCATCCAAAAAGTATGTGAAGAGTTGTTGCCAAACACAACAGACGACCATGAACATCAATTTGAGCTAAATTTTTGAAGAAATTGAGAGAGATTTGGAGCTTGTAGGCATCTACTTTCGACATATGAAGAAGTTTGAAAATCAAACATCATGTTTGCTAGTTGGTTGATGGCATATGCTCGTTTGTTCAGTTCCCGGTGTATTTGAATTATACTAGAGGATTTGAAGTATGGGAGTAATGATTACACATGCTCTAGGTAAGCGGTCATAGAATCGTCCTTTGTTTCGCATTCTCCTGATTTGTACTAATAACTAATCAGTGTATGCTTGCAACTTGCTTACCTTCATTGTTTTAGCGAGTTTGATGCATGCTAGTAGGGCGTCACCGCTTTGTTGTTGAATTGATTAACACAAGTTAATTGATTAATAAAAGCCTTTATTGATAAAAGCAAAAAAATACCAAAACCTTATTTTTTTTCTTCCAAAAATTTTATTTTTTTTCTTCCAAAAATTTGATTTTTTTTCTAAAACTTGTTATTTGATGAAAACATTATCAGATCTATCAATAAACAAAGGTTAATCGATTCAAGAGTGCTTAAAATCAAAAACCTCTAAAGAATTCAAAAACCATAATATAAAACAGAAAAAAAGAATCAAAGATAGATTTATAAAACCTGCATTGATACCATGAAAAAAAATGATATCTCACACAGTGTCTATTGAATCTCAATACAACAATACAAACCCTAATATGTTCTTAATAACAATAATCACAAACAACCTGAATCCATCACTGTTACTCAGGTGTGGATCAATCACCTAATTAACAATTGTTCTATTACAACAAACTGAAACAAGTTGAAAAATGTACTTCCTCCGTCCCATATTAAGTGTCCATAATGGTATCTTTGATTGTCCCGTATTAAGTGTCCAATACAATAAATGAAGGAATCTTGATAACTAAATTTTCAGTTTTGCCCTTTGAATATATCCCCCATTAAGTTTTTTTCTACTTTTTTAGTTTTTAAAGTATATTTATTGGGGGTATAATTGTCATTTGATTAACTAATAGTTGTAACAATTTATTGCACCTAAAACTTTGTGCTTTTATGTTATGAACACTTAATGTGGGATGGAGGGAGTAATAGAGAGAGAAAATTGTTATCGTGTTAGACAAAAGATCCATGTAGAATACTATCTAGCTAAAAAATAATCCATTTCATCTCAACCATCCATCTTATTTAATCTAATGGTTTAGATTAATTCTTATTTTTATTTGATTAAAAGAACTCACTTTCATCCTTTTTTTTTAATTTAAAATATCTCTTAAAGTGTTAATCGTTACGCAAAATTAATTATACCATCGCGACGAGAATTAAATTATCTTTATGTAGATAGACCCTTTTATATACTTTCGACGAACTTTTTTTTAAATTTTCGCGCAAAAAAATCACATGTGACTTGAAAAATAACATATAATTTATTACTTTAAAAAATCACACGTGAATTAGTGAAATCACATGCGATTTATAAATTTATAAAATCACACGTGATTTGTTACTTAAAAAATCATATGTGAAATCACATACGATTTGTGAAATCACACGTGAATTTTAAAACTACAAATCATAAGTGATTTTACAAATCACGTGTAATTTTTTTCGGGGAAATTTCAACATTAAAAAATAATCGAAAGTATAAGAAAATGACCATCTACTGAAAAATAAAAATATTCCCGTCACTACTTTAAAAATCACATGTGATTTTGTGAAATCACATGTGATTTATAAAATTACACGTGATTTTTTTTGATTTCGCGTTTGATACCTTTATTTTCATTGAACCTGGGGCGGTAAAGCTACTGAATAGATTCCAACGGGTTATGAACAGTAATGTTATGACACCTAGATCCACAAATGTAGTTTTCAAAAGAATTAGCTTTTCGATGTAAAATCACACGTGATTTTATAAATCACGTGTGATTTTTATGAGCGAAAATTTCAACACTAAAAAATTGTCGAAAATATATCAAAGTGCCCGTCTACGGAAAGATAAAAGTATTCTCGTCGTGATGATGTATTTTAATAGTTTGACGATTTACCGTTTGCAAGATATGCTGTTTAAAAAAAAGATGAAATGTGGGATTTTTTTTCTAATAAAAAAATAAATAACTAGAATTCACTCATTTGTTTTTTAAAATTATAGTGTTTTGTGAGGATTTCACAATCTATCGTGTCATGAACCTAATGTCACACAAGTGGACTTTAAATAGCCCAACTCTTCTCCAATATTGCACTTCTAGTCCCTTTTTGGAGCTTGAGACTAATCATCATTATACAATCTTTTATGAAGTTCCAAACTAAAAAAAAGACAAATACATAATATAAGCCCTGAACTTTTAGTTTTCCAGAAATAAGATTCATAAAAAAATTTCAGTTATGATCATAAAAATGTAAAGTAAAAGATGATGACTTCCTTTAATACTCTTGCGAGCAATGAGCGATCATACAATACATAAAGAAATGTATCATGCTTACAAAATCCATTTTTGTGGATACACAATTGCGAATGCTTAATTCCAATAATCGCTATACAAACAATAGCTATCGATGCATACTCGAACTATGTTGGTCTTTACAATTAGTCCGTTGACAAATAATACTTGACACACGGTAAACGAATGTCATCAAAATTTATACTCCTTTCACCTAAAAAAAGTATGCCGCATATATGTCACATTTACTATACTAAGATTAGTAAGGACACTACAAGATAATTGACCTCTGCTGCTGGAAAAACCTGTCAGTAAAAGTGTAAAATTTGTAGTGTTAGTATGGTTTTGAATTTCCAAAAAGTTAGAAACCTAAAACAAGTAGTGATTGTAAGTTTGTGATAAACGACGCACTCCGCGGCGAGGTGTTTGCGTACTGTGTCGTTTTACGATTATTTGATACTTGTTGTGACCCACTGAATAACGATGTGCTA
>BQNB010112427.1:10488-22155 GCA_026074375.1 Tanacetum coccineum
GGCAGAGAATGATTTAATAATTGATACAAAAGATTTAAAGTTTTTAAAAGGAAACGTATTCACCCCCCTCTACGATTTCTACAAATTCGTAAATGCAATTCCATATAAAGGGGCCATAACGCGCCTTATTATAAACCATGTATCGGGCACCACGGATGAGACATTTGATTTCCCATTTCTAAGTGACCACCACAAACTCCATCTTTTTTCTAAAACCATGTCAAATCTTGCGCAAATTAATTCATGTTCCATAAGCGGTTATAGAAACCGCTATTGTGAACAGACATTGCAATCATCCATCATTCCATTTAGCGCTGCAAAATAACAAACCGAAAGACCATGAATCCCTAACAAAACAAATGTGCGATTCATTTGTTTTCTAATTGAAATTGGAAGAAGAAGATACATTTGTTGTCATCGTTTGTTATAAGGCAAGACAGCAAATGAGCATAACAATAATTTTTAAAAATGCAATGACAAATAAGTAAAATTTTATTAATAGAAAGCATTCATCACCTTTAGCCCGAACAGTATTCACAACGGTATTTCAAAGTTCTGTATCATGGCCCGCACCACGCCTTATTACATGTTGTGTAGCTAACACATAATATGGGCAAAACAGTTGAGGTTGTCCACCTAACCGGCTATCATGCCTCTTTTTTTACCCAACGTCATGAGTAATCTGGCTAAGGATATTCCTTTTCCTAGCAGCAACCATTAAATCCACTAATCCGAGCAAATCTGACAAGCAAACATCATCCCATTTCACAACGCATAACTACAAAAAAAAAAACATAAGTGCCAAAAAATACAATGGTGGTTTTTTCTTTAACATTTTAAGTACCATGGGTTGCGACACACCTTATTACATACTATTTATTCGATACAGAAAATGGGAAACACACTTTAGTTTCTCCTCTTAACCAGCCATTAAGACCTTATTTTCCTGACATCATGACAAAAATTCAGTTCAGACTAATTCATGCACTAGATACGATCATAGAGGTTGCTAATCCAAACATGTATCATAATCCGCCGACCTTTCATTCCACGTTGTAGAACAACAAACTTGAAGGAGCATCGCTTCCAGATGAAAGACTGATGACAACACTTATGAAATCAACACACACTACCACATAACACAGAATCAAGTCTTCAACACTTCCCATACCTCTTAGCATAGTTCACACGCATGTCACACGTAGCACATGACGACGACCACGCATGGAAACCCTATTGTATGGGTCTGCTAAAACACACAATCGAACAACCTTATTAAATCAAGGAACATACGTTGTGACTTCAGTAGAACATTCATGAACCTGGCTGAGATCAATTCATACTCACGCTTCAAATGGAGGTTGTCAAGGCGAGTTGCTCTCGCTCTCAACCACCCTCCTATTTTGTTCGGCAAAACAACACTCATGAATTTCAGTTTGCATCCATCTTCATGATGCATATATGCCGGTGGTTTAATTTTCGTAATCTCATTATGAGATTCATGACTTACTGTTTTGCAGGTAGCATTTTGAGTTTCCATACCATGGGCCACGACTAGCCTTATTTCAAACCATGTATCTGATACAGAAAATGGGCAACATATACTAGCTTCTCCTTTTAACCAACCATTAAGACCCCCCTTTTTCTCGACATCATAAAAATATTCAGCTCATATCAATTAGTGACCTAGACACGATCATGGAGGTTGCTAATCTGAGCAGACCTCATAATCAGGTGACCTTCAATTCCATGCACACAAAACAAACTTAAAGGATCGCCACTTACAGAGAAAAAACAGGTGACAACACTTATGAACTCAACACGTACAACCACATAATATAGAAACATGCTACACAACTTATAACGTCAAGTCGTCAACAATTCCCATACCTCTGAACATAGTTGATATGCAAGTCACACATAGCACGTGTCGGTGACCACACATTGAAATCCTATTGCATGGATCTACTAAAACACACCGTCGCAGAGCCCTATTAAATCAGACAACACACGTGGTGGCCTTAACTAAACACCCATGAAGTTGGATGAGATTAATTCATGCATCCACTACAATCATAAAGGATGCCAAGGCGAGCCACTCTTGCTCTCAACCATACTTCCAGTTCATACAGAAAAACAACACTGTAGCAACTTGTATAATTCTGGTTAATATTTAACTATTCGTTTTCACTTATTATTATCTTGATTTTAAATGATATTACTTTTATAAGTAATCGTGTAAATTCAATCGTGTAAGCTTAAATCGTAAATAATATTAGACTATGATTGGTCTAGGTGTTATAGACATTTTATTTTCTTATAGTCATATTTCATATGTACTATTGCTATTTTGCCATTTTATGTAAACATTGTACGTTTTACATTTTACGCGAACTTAAACCTACGTTTATAGGTTTTAACAACGTCTATGTACTCCGTTAAACTTATAACTCATCTAATATACTTAATTAGGGTATAATGATAAGTTTTAACATTCATATAAGCATAGTACTTTTATGTTACCCGACTTTAAGTTTTATGACTTAATGACTTAACATTAGTAATTACCGGGACCAAATTATACCCCGTAGGGTAATAACTTCTCGATGAAGCAAATCAACACATCACCACCTCATTATCTTAAGGTGGCGTATGACTAATGAAACAAATCAACACATCACCACCCTATTACCTTGAGGTGGCGTATGACTAATAAAGGAAATTAACACATCACCAACTCTAAATCATATATAAACCTCTAATCTATTATTTTTCTCATAGATAACCAAAAAATCATCATCTCTTTGGGTTAAGGGATGATTTCATCAAGATATTTACAAGAGTTAGAGTTTGGGTTGATTGGTATTCATTTGGGTTGAAAGCTAGAGTTTGATTCATTGTTCTTGTTGAATTCTTCCATCATCCTTTCTCTGTAAGGATATATTCATGTTCTTGTATTCATCTTTTTATTTTTGATCATGTATAATTTCTATATAATCTCTGTAATTGTATGTGTAATCTTCTTTTAGTGGGTTTTGGACATTGTACATACTTGTTAAATCATAAAAATGCAAGCTAAACAAGCCTTAGGTAATGGTGGTAAATTCTGTTTTAGACCAGTAGCAAACATGGAGATATTGTGGAAAATCAGTAGGTTTTAGGTATTAGTTAAAAATACTAGGTTGTGGCCCTATCTCTTATGATCATTTTGTCGGGTGGCTCGACCCGATTCGATGTCGGATGAATTAGTTATAGCCGAAATGGCAAAGGTGCGCAGATTCTGCACACCTATAGTAAATGGCTATTATCTCCAGATTTTTGTATAGTGACCCCTAATTATGTAAAACTAAAAGTTGTAGAGGACTTAAATATCTAACCATGCTCACTGGTTTGAGCTTAATCGAATTTACGGTTTGAAAATGATGGCCATTTCACCGAGACTGATGTTGGCTGTCCAAAAACATCCATTATCTTTAATGATGTATCGACCTATTTGACCATTTTCCATAAAAATTAGATTAGTGGGATCTTTAAATTTGTATAGTAGACTTGAATACGGTCTCGAGGATATAAAAACCTAGTTGATACCTCTTGCGGTTTAAAAAATATGGTTATTTGAGCGAGATGTATCTTATTAGTAACTTAATATGATCCGGGATGGTTTAATTTGTAAACTAGCTATTTTTATAAAACCCGAAGTGGTAAGACCCACTTATCGAGAATATGACCCATTTACCTTCTGTAATTAAATTGAACCGAGACTCGACCATTTTTAACCATTTTCACTTATACCACTTCTATGTCACTTGTTAGCCTTAAAATATGTTGACTTATCCGGAATTACATTAGTTCATAAATAGCCAAACACGCAGAGACTAGATTAGACTATTTAGTATAATTTAGTTGTGTTTGGACTATAAATATCCCCTCCATACTTCCATAGAGGGGTGAGGATCTATTATTTGTAACATTTCATAAGAAGTGTGTGTGTGTGTATGTGTGTTTTTCTCTTCTATCACATACACATCTTTCCCTTTTCTCTCTATCAATCTAATATGGCTAGTTACTTATTTAATCCTCCTCGGCATCCGGATCGTGTCTTAGCTAGTGTTTCTTATTGTTAACAAGTGGTATCAAGAGCTAACCGGAGGTGTTTTATATTGTGTTTGTTGTTGCGTCTTTACAGTTTTTTAAGCTTATTTCAGCTTATTTTTGTGGCTTATTTGGTCACAAAAAGTCACGGCTGAAAGTCTTTGTGTGTTTGTTGTTTTGTGTTACGAGCTTATTAGTGCTTATTTTCATGGAAAACGCATCTATCCTATTTTTGGTTATATTTTTTTGTTATGATAAGAGGTTTAGATTTGCTATAATGTGCTTAAAAGACAATTTTTAGAGCAGATTTTTTCTAGGTTTTTTTCCATATTTAACCGCTTATTTTCGAATTATTTTGGTATGCTTCATAGCGGTTTGGCAACAAGAAAAAACCAGATCCGTAATTTTAGGAAACAAGGACAGTTTTTTTTGTTTTTTTTGCAAAAAGACAAAATTATACTCGTAGCGGTTTGATTTAAACCACCACCACTGTGCCAGCGGTTTGGTGGTGGCGGTTTGGTGAACAGGTTTTAAAAGACATTCTTTTCATGGTTTATCTAGAAGAAACTCTCGTAAAAAAATTGTGGCAGCGGTTTGCTAAACCTTATCAATAGCGGTTTGGTTCTTTTAGGTATGACAGCAGTTTGTTTGTTGTACTGCTGTGATAGCGACTGAATTGAAGAAAGAATGAGACCAAACCGAAAGAAAAAAAGAAGAAACAACATACTCGAATAATTACAACAAATCCAACAACAACCGACAGCCTCAACAATTACAACCCACAATTACAACAACAAATATCATCCAACAAATCCATCAATCTAACCTATCCCTTCGTCACATATCATATCCCACAACATCAAACTAATCGTATCACATCTCCATCCCCGTCTCGATTCGTAACCAAAAATATGATGAACAAGGTCTCAGATTCAATTACTTTCGTGTGTTACAATTAATTTCTGACCATCAAAAGATAAAGAACACAAAAGTAAATCATCATCATCGATCCTTTTAGGTTAATAAACCTCTTCAATATTCGAAATTAAGGAAAGATTTTTAACAATCATGCTATAATCGTCCCTTGTTTTGTTTGAACACACAAGAACAACCAAAACATGCCTACCTAAGACCTCTTTTACGAGATCTTGAAGCCGAGTCTTGAACGTCTCTTCAATCGAATAACATGAATTGATAATGACAAAAGGGCTTGTGTGTTTAATCATTTTGGTTGAGTTAAGGTGGAGTTGTACGATGATGCCTGGGGTGGAATGATTAGGGAGATTGATTTGTTTTATTATGTGTGGAGTGACAAGGTTGGAAACAGAGTTGTGTGTGTGACTGCATACGAAATGTGATTAGGGTATATGAGTTGTATTAGGGATTTGGTAAAGGTTTATATCCCTAATTTACATGTGATTCGGCCTCCGGGTATGATTTTTATGGGTCGGGTACACCAAATGTGAATTAAGGGTCAGATATAATATTGGATATGGGTTGGACTTTCAGTTATTCATCAAAATTAGGCTTGAGTTGGTTTGTGTAGAGATTTTAGGCTGGAACCATACTAATCAACCATAACTTGCAAAAAAGGGATTGGGTTGATTTTTCTTATTTTGTAAATTGGGTTGACAAGTATAGTTCTTATTGGTTTGTGTCGGGTATAAAAACTCTATCATAACAAGTTTGACTAGACAATGTTTATGCGTTGATGACAATTCTAAAATAACATTTGTCCTAGTTCAACAACATTCACGAACAAAAACACAACAAACACAATAAATAACACTAAAAACGATCCTAATAAGATTCACTTAAACGACAAACGACTAGATTACGATGACAAATGACCACGGAGTTGATTTGGTATCCCGTATTTGAAATTGAAGTGGGTTTCACGAAGGCGTCTACTTATTTCATCATCGAGACTTCCTTCTATTTTTTACCCCTTTTCTTTAAACCCAATCTATCAATTAATGACTTGCTCGAACGTATACAACTTATGATTAAGACTTGAATTATCTAGTTTCTAGCAGTCGGGGTGGTTGGTTGAAGATCTGGATAACTATCACTTAAAGGAGTAACATTATAGTACTCAGTGTCACACGCAAATGTCGATGTGGATAATTTCAAGAGGTGTTGTACTTCTAATACTTTTGATGGTGGGTATAGAGTATTTATAGATTTAATCTTGCACCATTCTTTAATCAACAATAGTGCAAACTTAAGTAACAAATTTGGAGGATTTTGCTTCATTTTCAAGTTTGGTATATCGGGTTTACTTCACCAAGTGATCACAACAATAGCCGACAGAATACGAGGTTGGTAAGTTAGCCAGAGAGTTTAAAGTTTAAGATGTAATCAGCAATTCTCACGAGATATTATTGTGCTATTCTAAGACAATGGTACTTCAGAGTCTAAGCAAAATTCTCAAAGTTCTTCAACGATATTCATATACAAGACCTTGATTATACCAAGTTTTCTTGATTCTTGCTTCATCTCCTACTATGGTTTGTGAAGTCAAGAGGGTAATGGTTCGTTTGGATTTCAAGATTTGTGCTTAAGACACGAACTTCTCGAGTATATATGCGTACACAACAATGATGCTTTCGAGAGTTCAAAACCATCATGGGAGGAAATGTGTAATTTGGTTACCATGTCAACTTCCAAGGGGGAAGTAGTGTATACTACTTTACTTAGTATGGTTTATGAAAGTATTCTGCATACGTGAGAAGAATTGTTGCTGATTTCTCATATGTACCCTCGAACGAATATTCACCAAGACCCAATGACAAGAAGTAGTAGTACTTGGTGTGGCTTTTGTTCTACAAAATTCCGTTGTGCACGTCAATGGCATATAGAAGATTGTTCGAGCTACATCAATGTTTCAGAATCTGCTCAAGATAGGGATGTTGGTTTGGAGGGAAGCTGATCCAGAAACTTCGCCAAAAAGGAGTTTATGAAGAAAGCTTTTCAAGACATGTTGCATGAATTAGGGGAAGTTAATCTATCTCATGCATACTACAATGTTTCCAGAACAAGTAAATACAATGAAGATCCAAGATGGAGTACAAGTTTTAAGACTAGGAGAACTCAGAAGACATCTTCAGTTTTGAAAGTGCTTTGGAAGACTTTATTTGTGTTGTAATTGTACTTGATAGGAACATTGTAAGTAATTCCATATGTCAACATATTGGGAGAAGATTGTTAGCCTTAAAATATGTTGACTTATCTGAAATTACATTAGTTCATAAATAGCCAAACATGCAGGGACTAGATTAGACTATTTAGTATAGTTTAGTTGTGTTTGGACTATAAATACCCCCTCTATACTTCCATGGAGGGGTGAGGATTCATAATTTGTAACATTTCATAAGAAGTGTGCGTGTGTGTTTCTCTCTTCTATCACATACATATCTTTCCCTTTTCTCCCTATCAATCTAATATGGCTAGTTACTTGTTTAATCCTCCCCGACCTTCAGATCGTGTCTTAGCTAGTGTTTCTTATTGTTAAAATCACTCACGTTTTACCAAGAGTCCTTAACGAAACATGAACATTTCCATAAAACATTGGTCTCGTTAATTACTCTTTCACGTATAACTTATAAATACCAAGTACTATATTAATATGGAATTTCATAAACATATGAGGCCTCTCCGGGGTGTCGTATCGACGAGTTGTGAATTTACGATTTAAAGTATCCTGGCTCCTCATACGTTCACTACATGACCTCTAAATTATGATAGCCCGAATGATAGTATGATATTATTTATAAAAGGCAAATAGCCAAATGAAACTTTAGGGTTACTTCATTAATATAACAACTTAAGAATCTATGTTCAACATTATAATCAAAGTCAATAACTTTATATTAGCGTACTTTATTCTAAGACACGATCACTATAGTTTCGTAGGTCGTCGTTAAAGCTCGTGATCTCGCAATACACTATCTATCGTTATAATCCACTACTGATCACTACGGCGAGTTCATAGCCCCAACTTTATTTAATTGTTTTATAAACTCTTTAGGGTGAGATACATGCTAAAACATCTATTTACGGACAATAAATTTCAAAACTGTATGCTTTCCTGAAGACATCGTGTAATTCTTACTTTCTTAATCACTCGATTTTTAATTGTTTGATCACGTTTGTAATAACGACAATGATTGTGGGCTAATACCCTCAGATATTAGCCATGTTAATTAAGATTATAATGTTTGGTTTGTTTAATCCGACTTTGCTTAATTTATCGTTGTTGTTTAATTATGTTTATCGCCTTATACTTGTTTATGTGCTTGTACATGCGACCTATAATTTAACTAGGTCTAGGGAGACCTAACCAGTAACCTAGATGTCGGGATGACTCTCCATGTTGTGTTTTATATGCCCGGACCAATAGGATCACAAATGACACCTTATCATTACTCTTTGATTATGAGCTTAGTTGACCGGCAGGTGACCCGATAATTGTTCAACCGGTATTGTTCATTTATTAATTGGTATTGATTTTAGTGGTGGACTACCGGTGTATAAAATAACATCAAGCAATAAGTGGGTAAAGTCTTAATGGGCTAGAGTATTAACAGTATCACCACTGCTTTAATTCCCTATGGTAGATTATAATTAAACTATAGGATGCTTTATGCGGATGCATTAATCATGAGAGGATTGTTCGTGTCTAAGTCTTAGGAAGAAGTACCGCCTAAGTCTTAAGAATGATATGTCGCCTCGAGATAAGTAGCCATTGCACTATTTAATCAAACCATCATTTAATCAGATTTAACATGGTTAATACAGTTTTCTATTATTTGGCTCGTTCCGCTCTTTTGTCTTGTGTTTATATGCTTTAGTGTGTATTGTGCTTAGAATTGATATTTGTCACCATAAACCTGTGCCAGTCTCTCAGGCTGAAAACCCCCCTTTTACCTCTAGTAAATATGTATAGCGTAGGTTTAACCAGTAATTAGACTAATCTAGATAGAATAAAATACTGATAGAATAATAGGTTAACTCTCACTCTTAGTGTTTGACACCTTACTTACCGCGAAGCTACATCTTGACCGGGTACTCTGCCCGTTAAAGTGTTGTCTTTAGGTTAGTTGGCTAAATATAAATGTAAAACCTGATAATCATAAATAACACCTATACAACGACACATCAGCCACCAGATGTACTCTTACTTGAATCGAGACAACCCGCGTGATCCGAATCTAAAAAAGCAATTCGTTCAAAACAGGTGTCCTTTAGATAACAGAGTCCCATGTTAATGGTATCTTTAAGGTACTAAAAGACCAGCTTAACCGTAGTGAGATGTTTCTCAGTCGGTTTCGCTTGATAGCGAGCATAATAACATGTTGCATATACAATATCTGGTCTACTTGCGGTTTGGTACATGAGTGCTCCGACCATACTATCACATGAGGTCATACCATTGGAGTACCAATGCTATCACATGAGGTCATACCATGATTTTTAACTATCTCTTGAGCATACTTAGCTTGGTTTATAAAGATACCATAAGGGGATTGGTGGATCTGAATTCCTAAAAAGAATTTTAGCTCCTCCATCATAGACATTTCAAACTTGCTATGCATTAGTTTTTCAAATCGTTTTGAAAGTTTTGGTTCGTAGAACCAAAAATAATGTCATCAACATAAATTCGCACAAGCAATATGTCTTCCCCATGTTTAGTTATGAACAAAGTTGGATCAATAGAACCTTTTGAGAATCCTTTGGATACCAGAGAGTTGGAGAGTTCATCATACCACGCTCTTGGTGCTTGTTTGAGTCCATATAATGCCTTCTTAAGACGAAATACTTGGTCAGGATGATATGGGTTAACAAATCCATCTGGCTGGTTTATGTATACTTCTTCTTTCAGATGTCCATAAAGAAATGTTGTTTTAACGTCCATCTGGTATACTGCAAATGATTTGTGTGCAGCATACGCAATGAATAACCGGACAGCTTCCAACCGAGCAACTGGTGCAAATGACTCTTCGAAATCAATTCCTACCTTTTGAGCATATCCCTTAGCTACAAGACGAGATTTGTTGCCAATTACAGTATTTTCCTCATTGCGTTTGTTTTTCCAGAGCCACTTCAAGTTAATGACATTTTTGCAAAGCGGTCTGTCGACTAATTCCCATACTTCTAATCGATCAAACTGATAAAGTTCTTCCTGCATCGCTTCAATCCATGCAGAATCAGCCATGGATTCTTTGATGTTCTTTGGTTCGATTTGACTCACGGTGAGTGCGAACATATACATTTCACCATATGTTTCTAGTTGACATCTTGTTCTAATTGATTGAGAAGGATTTCTAATGACTTGTTCTAACGGGTGATCTTTTGTCCAACGTTGTCCAGAAGGATGGTGTTGATAGAATGTATGCATGTTTGATGAATCAACATGACGAGACGATGTCTCCTTTCATTTTTATACCGGTGCATCGTCGCCAACTTGTTCATATTCGATATTGGTTTCAGCTTGAATGATGTTCTCAGGGGCAGTTATAGTTGGTACTTGAGTTGGTGCTTGATTTGTAGTTTGAGGTGTTGTATGAATGTTCAATGGAGGTTCAACTGCAACAACGGTTGTTGTAGAAGAGTGAGTTGTGTTTTGATGTTGATGTTTATCAGGAGCATCAGCAGCATGTACAACGGAAGACTTTGACACAACTGGAGTAGTTCCATTGAGTAATTCATCGAACACCAGACTAAATAGAAAATCCAGCTCATTTGACATTTTTACTATCTTAGCCGCTTAAGGAACATTTTCTTGATTTTGGGGATCGGGACTTAAACTGTTATGTTTAAGTGTCATGGTCGGACATTGTGGAACGGGGTCAGGACTGACGTGATCTGACGCCATCTAAGGCAATTCGTCAAATTTAACATGAATTGTTTCAACTATCACTCTTGTTCTCTTGTTAAATACCATGTAAGCTCTTAACTGAGTAGAATACCCAACAAAAATACATGCATCACCTTTTTCTTTCATTTTTTTAAGATTTTCACCATCTCTGACGATGTAGCAAAGAGAGCCAAAAATGTGACATAACTTAATAGACAGTTTCCGGCCATTGATGATGTGGTAAGGTGTTTTCTCATGTCGATGAATTACGAGTGAACGGTTCTATGTAAAACATGCTGTTGCAACTGCTTCAGCCCAAAAGTATAGAGGAACTTTAGCGTCGCTTAGCATTGTCCGAGCAGCCTCAACAAGAGTACGATTCCGTCTTTTGATAATGCCGTTTTGTTCAAGTGTTCGAGCAACGAACGTTTCGTGTCTTATACCTTCTGTTGCAAAGTATGCATGAAGAGTTTTATTCAAGAATTCCGTGCCTTTGTCAGTTCGAACTGTTCTAACTTGAGCATGAAGTCCTCTTTGGACAAGTCTGAGGAAATCAATGAGAACTTCAGGTGTTTCGTCTTTGGACCCAAGAAGTGAGTCCAAGTGTATCTGGAGTAGTAATCGACAATTACAAGAACATATTTCTTTCCATTAATGCTTTCTACACGCATAGGACCACATAAATCCATGTGTAGAAGTTGTAACCGTCTTTTGGA